>JAVIWB010005530.1:0-75189 GCA_031893035.1 Dermolepida albohirtum | reverse complement strand
AGTTTCACATTTTGTGTTTAAGACGTCTTGCCAATTTTATGTTTGAAGTCCAATGTAAGTAATTACTTTATATTTATTATCAAAACTCTTTTTTGTTTTTAGGTAAGCCATTGAAATAATCTTGTCATGCAATTTTTCATTGCGAATATTATTTATTATTATTATTGGAATTATAACCGTTATTATTTACAATCATTTTAGTTTGATTACATATTGTAAAAAATATCATTTCTTTTGAGTTTTTACACTGTAAATTATAATTTAGTCTATTTTAAAAATCCGAAAAAGCCAATGTGTAACAAACAATTATCATATATATTATTCAAAATAAAAAGTGAAAGTTAGTGAAAACCGTAACACTGTGTATTTATTAATTTAGTAATAAATTTTCATCAAGTGAAGGCCGAATGAATCCAATATTAATTTACTCTATTAATTATTTAATAAAATAATAAATAAGTGATAAGCCTACGAAACAAAAATAAAATAAAGAAAATGCCTTAGACCAAGAGTTTAACCCTAACGGAACTATGTAGATACTTTGTAATTGCATAATACCTGTTGACTTTGCACAAGGCACAGTGTCAATTACAAAATATATTTTTTAAAAATAATCTAAAGAAAATAAATAATTAATAATTATTTTTATCAAATTTAATTGCTTAAATAGTTTAACTCTCACAAAAACAGGCCGATAGAATTCTTAAAAAACATTGAATTTAAAAAATTCTTTCATAGTTACTTAAAATCATACGACACAAAGTATGGCCATTTCAATCAAAACAATTCACTAAAAAGATGTATAAATGGTAACCAGTCTTAATTTTTTACATTTTTAAACCTAACTTATCAAATGATGAAAAAATACCTACCCTTATTATTCTAAAATAAGAAATTATAAAAAATATACTATTACAGGAAAACTAATTATTATTAATTTATTAAAATTAACTAATTAATTATAAGAAATTGCAAATAAATGTTTTCAAAATAGAGCTGTTCAATATGATTGCATTATTATCGGATGTTTTTAAGAAAAGAAAGACTATTGTAGAACTTAATTTGGCACTTAATGAATACATCCTGTTTACGTTTATGCATCTATTCACACATATATTGCATGCGCAATTGCAGACAGTAAACAAAATTAAATTTATCATAAGGCCCGTGAACTATATGAAATATTATAGTCAAATCTTTTAATTCGAAGGATACGAATTAATAACAGGTATTTATTATAAAACATAACGCATGAATAATTTTCTTTTAAATTAAAGTAAAATTATTTCATTTAATTTATAAATTGAAAATAATATTTACTTTAATAAGACACCAAAAGTAGATACATATTTTCATAAAAAAAATATAAAAAACAAAAATTCATATTTGAAATACTAACTTCTCCTCAAACAAACGCGTTAAATAAGCACAAAAATTGATGGAAATTTTCATTGCCTCATTAATTCGGAAAAATAAACACAAGCTACACAAATATAGAAGCGAGAGTATTTTCGACCTGAAATAAACACATTTCTGAAAGTATGAAGGTACACGCAACGATGAAAAGGAAAAAAAAAGCGTATACAGACAAAAAAATTCATGTGCACAAACAAATAAATTATACTTCGTTTATCTTACTTTTGTGTTTATTAATGTGTATTATCCTCTGTAAAAACCGCTGCACACTAGACTAAAATCGAATTCAGAAGTTCATAACCCGAGCGTATGTTTTGTTTTTCAAGTTAACTATACCGTCGAATCTGAAAGTTGTTTCTACAGAAACACGAGCTGTGACGAGCGCGCAAGTCCGCTAGCCGCGTTCAACTAGACGAATTACGCCGTAAGATTCCCGTTTGCGTGGCTATAGAAACACTGGTAAAATTATTCTTTATGAATATACATTTGCAATTAACTCAAAGTCAGGGTCAGGTCAAAAAAATTATGATTTACTTTATTCAACTGGACTTAATCAAATTAATGAATTAAATTATATAGTAAGTATAAGATATGTACGATTTTCAATAAAACTTTAACACCAATGTCGATAAAACAACATATTTTATTTTTTTACAATCTACTTGGTAATTACAATATTATTTTTCAAAGCTTGATATGGAAGTTGTTAATCAAAATATATACAGTACTATTAAATTAGAATGGAATATTCTCTATACTGCACTTGAAACTCGTCAAGTCAGAGCTTTATTCATTCTTAGGGTATTATAACAGTTAAAGATTTTTTTTCTATTTAATATCCTAGTCACCTCATCATAAGTCTTCCTCCCATTTTAAAAACAACTACTTTTTTATATTCGTTATAATATATAAGACATAATGTACCTAAAATAACAAATTTTCAAAGTTGAATGTTCCCTTTGGTCTAGCACAGTTTCGAAAGATGAATCAGACAACAATATAGTTATACAACCTGTATGCACTGGAATTAATACACTAAACATAAACCCAAAGTATTTGCTCTTTTTAAGCCTTCTCGTTAAATTTTGATTTCAAGAAGTTGCAAAGCTCTTTGACTGATTCTGGATTCCTGCAGTACCAGTACACAGTAACTTTGTATTAAACTTTACATAGTCTGACCGGGCGGATTGATATGTCCCCTGTTGCTCGTGGAAACAGAACAAAAACAAAAAACAAAAAGTAGAAAGGAATACGTAAGGCTGCAAGGGAAGGCTCCTTTATGGGAAAAACAAATCAAGAAGGCGGACAAACTGAAGCTCATCTATAGACATGCGACGGCAGAAGAAATGAATCTACTGTCAGACAAAAAAAATCTGATCATCTAATGAATCTGGAATTTTTCAGTCTAAACTGCAAAAGCAGTGAAACAAGGCCACGATTACATAGCCTAAAAAGGCCGAATCAAATCTAACTTCAAAAGACATATCCAAAGAGGCCGAGAGTCTTCGGAGAGACATAGGCATCCCAATGACCGCCACAAATAATCTAATCTACGCTATTCCAGCAATTCTTGTCTTTTAGTTACTTACCATTTAGATTTAACATTTCCTGAAAGCCAAGATAAAATAGTGGCGAAAGCTATGTTTCCCTGAATATCCTAGAAATAAAATATCCAAAAACTATTAGGAATTGATCAATGGAAACAAATCAGCCAATAGAAAGTAACTTTAAGAAATTCTTAGAATTTATACAGTTCTTTCTTTACATTCACTACAGCATTATTTCGATAATTATTTATTTCGCTAGACAAACAGTTTTATTGTTTACAGTTTGTACGTATGTATAAAGGCTTCTTAAATAAAAAACAAGCGTTATATAGGTGGAGTATTGGCTTATAATATCGATTAAAGTTATTTTTAGCAACAAGAAATATATTTACTTTTATTTAAAAATGTATATCAACATCTGTCATTTATCTTCAACAATTTATTTTGGATATTTAATACTTTAACTATAAAAATATCAACTTTCTATTATTACACGCCCACGGAAAGGTATTTTGTCCAAAGAAATCTAATATTAAAGAAGTCGAATTGCCAAACCTCCATTTATTTCTGGCAACACGAACAGATCTAGGTGGAGATTCGCGATGTGATCTAAATTCAGTGTGAAAACATGCGCATTCTAACTGGCAATTAAATTCGATTAGTAACACCGTTTGTACTGAAAAAGGCTAAGGTCGATGTTTTAATGCATAGGAATTTAAATCCAAAATGTGTTAAGTAATTGTTATGGCTACACGACATAAACGTTTCAATACGTGATAAAACATACACAAGTACTTACATAAACACAATTTATGAATTCCTTTCAGAACATTAGCGTAATATTATGTAGACATGTATGTGTGTCCATTACTCACACACAGGCAAGTCGTTTCGCTAAAATTACTATGTCGCCAGCAAAACAATAACTGATCATTTATATTTCTTACTAAGGGGAACAAGACCTGAAGTGTACATATGTATGTAATAGAACTCCCGCAATATACGAGGGGAATCAGAAAACAGTTTCTAGTCTATCAATGTCCTCTGTAACTGACGTTAAGTTATTGGGAATGTGAAGGCATGGATTATACCACCTTACAAAATTTATTTTTTGCTTTTGCTGCGAATGCATAGCTGATAAAACTTATTTATAACATGGTATTTTCAAATCGTTAAAATTTTTTGTATTCAACAATTTTTTCGTCTTCTGTGTGCATTTATTCGTTGATACCGTGAATATTTTAAACATTATCACGTGGTCGTGAGTAGTTCAAACACTCACAATATTTTTGCTATGTATGTAACGGGTGTTTTTTAAGCTGCAATGAGAACTATAGATATCGATAACTATGGTTTGACAGCTGATGATGTCAAACTGTGTTAATATTTCTGTTAAGTAAGGTTTGGCAAGTTATTATGAATCGTTTAACATCAGAAAAAGACTTCCAAATTGTGGAAATTTACTTTGAAGAAAACGAATCTATTCGCGAAGTTCATAGAGCACTTCGTCCATTTTACGGTCAACATAATCGGCCTAGTGAGCAAGCAATTCGTGCAGTTATTGATCGTTTTGGCATTTATTTTACTCTTCTCGATTCAAAACTATCAACAAGACAAAGAAATGTCGTACCGAAGAGAATACTGCTGCTGTAGCGCGAAGCATTGAAGAAGGCGCCGAAATGTCAATTCGTCGTCCTTCTCAACTTGTTGGCTTTATTCTTCAACTACGTGGAAAATTTTACGTAAGCATCTTGGCTTACGGGCCTGTAAAATACAGCTCGTGCAAAAATTGAAGCCAAACGACCACCGCTTGCGTTGCATTTTTGCTGATTGGGCTCATTTGAAACGGGCCAAAAATGAGCATTTTTATCAAAGAATTGTGTTTAGTGATGAAACTCATTTCTAGTTAAATGGGTACGTCAATAAGCAAAATTGCCGTATTTGGAGCGAAGACAATCCCCTAGGTACGGTTTACACGCTAACGGCATTATCGGTCCTTATTTCTTTCGAAATGAGGAAGGAGCTGCCGTTACGGTGAATGGCGAGCACTATCGAATCATGCTGACTTTATTTTTGTTTCCGAAAATTAATCATTTAAACATCGACGACATTTGGTTCCAAAAAAACGTCGCAATTTGCCATACAGCGCGCTTAACAATCGATTTATTGCAAAATCAACTTGGTGACAACTTTATTTCCAGAAGTGGTCCCGCTCACTGCCCCCTCGTTCGTGGGATTTAACGCCTTTGAATTACTTTTTATAGCGCTATGTTAAGTTGTTGGTTTATGCCGACATACCAGCAACTCTTGAAGCATTGGAAGCCAATATTCAAGCCACCATTAACGCCATACGGCTAGATTTATTGGAAAAAGTAGTTAAAAATGGACTGATCGCATAGACCATGTAACTCGTAGCCACGGCGGACATATGCCGGAAATCATATTTAAAAAATAAATGTCATGAGATTATCTACCAGATTACAATAAAAAAATTTTCATTCCAACAATATTTCTGTTATGTAGCGAATACATGATTATAGAAAGACATAGAAAAAATATTAAAAGTACCTATTTGCTCTATTTGGCTAAAAATGTCATGCCCTGCGCTCCTAATTAGGTTTATACATAAACTCATGTGTTGAATACTTCAGGTTATGGAAAAGCAAGAAATGCCATTATATTTGAAATCCCTATTGATGATGAGAACCGAAAAATCATTTACACAATTGTTATTTTTGTAAAGTTGACATAAAAGGTATGAATATTAAAAATCTAACTAAATGGGAAATCCAAATACTGCGTCCATGTAGCGTCCCGTGGGACATTCAGTTGCGTCGATTTCGATTACTGAGAATATATTTAAACCATTAGCATAAAATGATTTAGAATTAAGATCATTAGAAAATCATAGTGACTTTGAAAGTATACCAGGTGATAAACCCCAATGCTTTACACAGAATGAGTTGCATGATCTTGCAAGAGTCTTGCATCTTTCTAAATAAGCCTCTGAGTTGTTAGCATCACGATTGAAAGAAAAAAATGTTGCTTGCTCCATGCGCAAAAATTACTTTTTATCAGGAAATAGAAAAAGAGTTACACAATAATTTTACACAAGAAAACAATCTTACTTTTTGTTCAAATATAAAAAAATAGGTTTGATACAACAAGGACCAAGTGAATGGCGTTTAATTTATTGGCAGTTCAAAACGTAGCCTTAAATGCATATTGTTATACAAATAAGAAATAAATACCTCATTAGCTTTTAACATGTACACGAGTGGGTAACTTTTGTTAATTTAAAAATGGTTGACATTCTTTTCGTTCAACAAAACGGGTACATCAAGTTTACCTGTTTTATATGTCTTTTGGTCAGCAAAACTAAACAATAACATTGGGAAGGAAAATTGGCCCCTAAGAAAGAATATGATGTCTAGTAAGCAAAATATAGACCGCAATCCATTGGTAGCTTGTGATAAAATTACCCTGTCGCCTTTACATATAAAATTGGGAATCATAGTTCGTTAAATCTCTTGATGAAACGAAAATTGCTTTTTTTACGTTTACAGAACATTTCCTCAGCTAAGTATGGGAAAGATTAGAGCAAGTACTTTTGATAGTCCCCAACTCAGACAACTTAGAAAGATACCAAATTTACAGATTTTATGATTGAGTTTGAATCAAATGCTTGTACAGTTTTCAGCCTCAATGACGCAAAACATATAGGAAATCAGAAAATTATATTGAAGACTATTGCTGGTCTCTGCTGCGTCATTTTTCTAAGTCATAAAAGAAAAGTTTTAAAACGAATAATTTGGGAACTTAATAATTAATCTTATTTTTTAATAATTTTTTTCTTACCAAGTGCGTTTCTGTTTTTCTAAACATATGTACTATTTTGTTCTCTATAAAATGTTTTCACAAATGAAATGTTTGACGAAGAAACAAAATTATATTTGCAATCATCACAGCACAAAAGTTCGAAAGTCAGTACAAGTATGTATGTATGTTGTTTACCATCTACAACAATGTTATCAATATCAAATTATATTACTTGCAGGCTTGACACTTTATTGAACAGTTATGGTCACTCGGTTTTACGGTTACCTCCTTATCATCTTCAACTAAATCCAGTTGAGAACATTTGGACTACTGTGAAGAACTGGAATGCATCACACAATACAACCTTCCACATTAAGGATGTGGAAAATCCAGCTCGTGAGAAATTTGAGAAAGCTGGGGTGCGACTTGCGAACACAGGAAAAAAAAATTGAAACTGAAATGCTTCCACAAGAATATTAAGATGCTCTAAGTGGCATGAATTTCACAGTCAATACAGGATTTTCGGAAGAAGAATCTGAACTCTTAGATAGTGATGACACGAGGGTGATATCAGAAGTACCTGACCCAACAAACAAAATACAAAAATTTTGGAAAGAAATACATTTATTTTTCAACAAAATCTCCTTTCAGCTCTATACACTTTTCCCAGCGGTGTTCAATAAATTCGATACCTTTTTATAATAACAACTATCTTGCTCCTCAAAATAGCCATTAACTGGCATCACTTTTTCATCGTTGAGAAATCTATGACCACTGAACCCTTTTTTCAAGTTTGGGAACAGGAAATAGCAATTCAAATTTTAATGCATTAATTTTGGCCATTCCAATAACGGATTTGTGAGCTGGTGCATTGTCTTGATGAAACAACACTTTCTTCTTAGCCAAATGCGGCCGCTTTTGCTTGATTTCTTCACTCAAACATTGCAAAAGTTCGCATAATAGTCGCCGTTGATAGTCTTTCCTTCTTCAAAATAGTCAATGAAAATTATTCGACGCGCATCTC
This sequence comes from Dermolepida albohirtum, assembly GCA_031893035.1. Lineage (NCBI taxonomy): Eukaryota > Metazoa > Arthropoda > Insecta > Coleoptera > Scarabaeidae > Dermolepida > Dermolepida albohirtum. Next base: position 67,383 of record JAVIWB010005530.1, on the reverse strand, counting down.
AAAAAGCCGATGTCATGACCTTGCCTGCAGACGAAATGGACCCATGTTTCATCCATGGTTATGAAACGGCGCAAAAATTCTGCTTTGTTGCTATGAAACTTCGCTAAACACTTAATTGAAACATCTTCACGACATTGTTTTTGCTCGAGTGTGAGCAAACGCGGCACCCATCTTGCACGCAGCTTTCTCATGTACAAATTTTCAAATAATATGCGATGTACAGCACCTTTTCAAATACCTACTATGTCTACTAGCTCGCGCACTTTCAGTCGACGATCATTCAGTACCGCTTTGTAGATTTTCTTCACCATTTCTGGAGTCGTTACCTCATTTGGTCGACCACTGCGATGCTCGTCTTGGCAGCCCGTACGGCCTCATTTAAACTATATTTCACTATTGTAAACAAAGGAGCTGACTCGCCCAGAGTAGAATCTAGTTCAGCTATAATATCCGTTGGGCTGAGGTCTTTCAAATAAAAGTATCGTATCACGTAACGATAACCAATTTTCTCCATTTTTGCAAATTCACTGAAAACGTTCACTATTGGTGGCTGCCAAACAAATACTAAACAACGTAGCGTCTTCAAACTTGAAACATATGCTTTATAGATTGTGTACTTTCTAATACAGTGATATTTTTCAACAACTACCGCCATTTCTAGGTTAGGCCGGGTACTTATGGGACCACCCTCGTACATTAAAAGGTATTAAAATTTTAAGTGATGGCTAATAGTTACTACTGCATACAGCTTTCTAGTTTTAAAACTAAATTGCAAACTTTCCTGTCCTCTCAACAATAATATGTTAATTTTACAGCATTGTCACAAAATATTACATACCTATTTAGTTTAAATTACAGGTTAAATTTATTTAGTTCAAGGATGTGTAACGGATATCAAACTTTGATCGATTCCACTTCCATAATTAAAACATCTCTCCTTGTAGTCTTTTATATTATTATTTTTGGCCTGTATGTGTTATAGTTATAAATAAATACTTTATTTTATTGAAATATAGCGTAATCTTTATGTATTTCCCATAAAGTGCTGCGAAAAGTTGGATATGTATGTATGTACATCATTAAAGGCAATCATTTTAAATTATAGTTTTACAACAATACAACTTATGTATCACAACCGTTGTGTTTTTCAAAAAAAAACAAGCCACTCGACACAATATCCTAGACAATATATTTAGAAGCCTTTTACAACAGTACATTATTTCCTGTGGTATTTGGTTTTGTGACGTCAGACTTCGCGCATGATTTGATGACGTATTGTACCATTCTCTAACCGAATGGACTGTACTTTTGTAACTCATCCTTTTAAAAGCAGCAAATGCTTATTTTTCACAAATAAGGGTGTTTCAAATTGGGCGGTTTTTTATATATATGGCGCACTGAATTTGTCTGGGTATGTTGACATATAAAAAGTGTGATGTATGATATTTATAAAAATGGCTTCGTACACGGTTCAACAACGCGTTCAAATTGTTGAATTATTTTATGAAAATCAGCGTTCTGTGAAAAAGAGTTTTCAGAAAATTACGTGAATTTTATGGTTTACATAATCGTCCATCTGAAAGCACTATTGGTCGAATTATTAAAAAATTTCAAGAGACCGGTTCCGTGGAAGATCAAAAAAGTGAAAAATATAGTCGTAGTGGTCGTTCACAAGAATATATTGGTTTATTTCGTGAAAGTGTTGTTAAAGATCGTAAAATGTCCATTAGACGACGTTCACAACAACTTGGACTAAAGTGGATCAACAACATGGCGTATTATACACAAGTATTTAGCTCTGAAGGCATATAAGGTTCAAATAACACACGAACTGAAGCCATTAGATCATCTAAAATATCATTCATTTGTCAATTCCATCAATGAACAACCAGCTAATTTTTCTCAATAAATAATGTTTTCCGATGAGACACATTTTGAACTTGATGGCTATGTTAATAAACAAAATTGTCGTATCTGGGGTGAGAAAAATCCACGAATTATTCATGAGATACTTATGCATCCTAAACGAGTTACTGTTTGGTGTACATTATGGTTAGGTGGTGTAATTGGACCTTCACTGCTGGTCAAGCTGTAGCTGTCAATGGTGATCGATATCGTCGGATGACAACCGAATTTCTGTGGCCTGATTTAATGAATATTGATCTAAAGGGTATGTGGTTTCAACAGGATGGCGCTACACCTCACTTTGCACACGAATCAATTGATTTATTGAGAAAAAAATTTCCTGGACGTGTAATCGCAAGAAACGGTGATGTTAATTGGCCACCAAGATCATGTGATTTGACACCGTTAGACTATTTTCTTTGAGGTTATGTGAAAAGTCAAGTTTATAAAAACAATCCACAATCAATTCCTGCTTTGAAAAATGAAATTATTCGTGTCATTGGTGAGATAGAGCCTCAATTATGTCAAAATGTTATTGAAAATTTTAAGAAAAGAGTGGACGTCTGTGGAGCTGCAAGAGGAAGCCATTTGGCAGATATTATTTTTCGCATATAAATGTCATAACTGATACTTCAATTACGAATACAAAGTTTTTGAAAGTGAATGCAAATTGTGTTTTATTTATTCTTTAAGAAAATACCCTTTCCATGATATGATATTATGAAAGATTTGCCGAATTCGTTTTTTTTACAATAGAAAAATATCTTACAAATATGAAGTGTACGAAAACTTTTGCGACATTCGATGTTTTCAGCTTTCAGATTATTATAAGAAGCTTTTAGAATTTCTTAACGTTGTTAAATGGAAATAAATACTATTTCATAACCGAATGTTCACATTAGATTATATTCAATATTCACAAATACTTTTACGAATACTTTTGTGACCGACTGTATATTAATTCGATATTATCATGTAATTTCCATTAAAGACAACGAAAGAGAGCGTTAATTTCCTAGACTTAACAATTAAAAGAATAAATAATAATTTGAGTTTTCAATATACCGCAAACAATTACAAGACAATTTAACAATATTAAATGAAATAATATAAGAAGAATATAACATAAACGAGTACAGATCTTGAAAAAAAGTAGTATGTAAAAGTCATAAAAACAATAATAGATTGTTTAAACGACAACTATTAAATGTAATTATTGTAAGTAAGAGTAGCAATATTTCAAACCTTGTTAATAGAAAGAATTAAAAATGTCGCAGTGAGACGGGATAAAGTGAAAATTAGAACATGTCAACATGTTTGTACGGGCAACCGGCAGAATCTGTGTCAGAGTTACGAATAAAATATTGCGGATTACCAAAATTTGACTGGTGAAGCGGCATAGCACAGTCGGCGTAATTATGACAGTTTACACGAAAGGGATATGCTTGTGAATATGCGTCGAAAACTGAGAGAATGTAAATTAATAAATATAATTAAAATTGTAATAATTTCATTATATTTATTACTTAAATTGTTTCACCTAGAGCCAGTAGTATAATTAATTAACACAAACATTAAAAAGTAAACCGAAACGTGATAAAAGTAAAGCTAGTCTGTATTTTTTTCTGGATAAACACCATCAAAACGAAATTTTACAAATCGTCGTTTACCGATTCCTATTGTTTCTCTGTACTAAATATCAAGAATTCCAAATTATGTCAGCATATTTTGAAGGAGGTCTTAGGAAGGCTAGTATAAAGTTTTTAAAGACAATATACTAGAAAACTTTGTACAATTACATAATACAAATCCTAATGACCGTCTGGCGGGGGTAACTATGTAGTCGATAAAAATAATAAAAGTATGGAATCTACGAGGGTGGTCATATAAGTACCTGATCTGACCTAGAGATAGCGGTAGTTGTTTGAAAAATATTACTGTATTAGAAAGTGCACAATAGTTTCAGATAGCGGTTTTCAGTTGTTTGAAAAATATCACTCTATTAGAAAGTACACAATCTATAAAGCATATGTTGCAAGTTTGAAGACGCCACTTTCTTTGGTATTTGTTTGGCAGCCATCAATAGTGAACGTTATCAGTGAATTTGTAAAAATGGGAAACATTGCTCATCGTTACGTGATACAATACTTTTATTTGAAAGGCCTCAGCCTAACCGATATAAAAGCTGAACTGGATTCTACTGTGGGTGAGTCTGCTCCTTCATTTACAATAGTGAAATATTGGGTAGCAGAATTTAAACGAGACCGTACGAGCTGCCAAGGCGGGCATCGCCGTGGTGAACTAAATGAGGTAGCGACTCCAGAAATTGTGAAGAAAATCCACAAAACGGTACTGAATGATCGTCGATTGAAAGTGTGCCAGCTAGCAGACATGTAGGCATTTAAAAAGTGCGGTACATCGCATAATATATGTAAATTTGGACGTGAGAAAGCTGTGTGCAAGATGGGTGCCGCGTTTGCTCACACTCGAACAAAAACAGTGTGGCGAAGATGTTTCAATTGAGTGTTTAGCGAAGTTTCACAACAACAGCAGAATTTTTGCGCCATTTCATAACCATGGATGAAACATGGGTCAATCACTTCATACCTGGGACAAAAGAACAATCAAAACAAATGACTCAAAAAAGGAACCGGCTCCAAAGAAGACGCATACCGTTTCATCTGCAGGCAAGGTCATGGCATCGGTATTTTTGGGGTGTGCGTGGAGAATAAGTTTCATTGACTATCTTGAAGAAGGAAAAACTATCAACGACGAGTATTATGCGAACTTATTGCAACATTTGAATGAAGAAATCAAGCGAAGAAGGGCCGTATCTGGCTAAAAAGAAAGTGTTGTTTCATCAAGACTATGCACCAGGTCACAAATCTGTTATTGCAATGGCCAAAACTAATGAATTAAAGTCTAAATTGCTACCTCATGCACCCTATTCGCCAGATTTAGCCCCCTCGGATTATTTTTTGTTCCTAAACTTGACAAAATGGCTCAGTGGTTAAAGATTTTTCAACGATGTCGGCAGTTAATGGCTATTTTGAGGAGCAAGACAGTTCTTATTATAAAAAGGGTATGGAACTTATTGAACATCGCTAGGAAAAGTGTATAGAGCTGAAAGGAGATTGTGTTGAAAAATAAATATTTTTTTTTCCAGAATCTTTGCATTTTCTTTGCTGAGTCGGGTACTTCTAGAACCATCCTAGTAACTCTTTGTTTAAATAAGCACGTTCTGGACTTTCTTAATTAAGACTATAACTAAATAATGAACATATGCTGAATCCAAACAAACTCAGTTGTATGATTTCGGCGTTCGAAAGCTTTATTACTTTATTAACAGATAACAATAGAATGTTTTGAAAAATGGTTTCTTAGAATACAGAAATGCATTAGAATCAACGCAATAAATTTTTAAGAACAAAATATTTCAATGTATTGAACTTAATATTAAGAAAGCATTTTGCATATACATACAAATAAATTAAGTAACTATTTATAATAGTTTAAAAGAATCGAAAAAATTGTTAAAAATTTACAAACATTTGAACATTATTTAAATTATTTATAATAAAATAAATCTTTCTTCCAAAAAATGCAGCAATAGCTTTCAGAAGTATATATCTTTCGTGTGAGAAATACAATAAATATTTTTGTTAGGGCTATTTTTTTCTCGATGTTGAAAAATGTAGACACATGTATTATTTCAAGAAGAATTAATTCGTTGCGATCCATGCGTTTGTCTTGTCTTTTAAAAATATCTATAACCTTAGTAAGAATAGAAGATGCTAAAAATACAAAGAAAGTTTGTTTTAAAATATTAGATGTTTTCAACAAATATTCTGAAAATAGATAATTCTATTTCACTATAAACAATAGAGAATTTAAAAAAATTGCCGAACTTCTTTTAACACATAACAAGAAACAAAAAATCAGAAAATGCTAGAAAACAAAATTTAAACTATAGAACACAACTTTTTTTTATTAATTGAAAGGACAAAATCAGTAATAAATTTTATTTTCTACCATTAGTTATTGTACAAATGATACAAAAGTTTTAATAAATATAAATAATATTTAGTGAAACTTTGGCGGACTTTTTAAACCATTTAAAACGATTAAAATGTATTGTTCCTTGCCAATGTCTTTTAAGAAACCTAAATACTTCTTGAACTGCAAAATATTATAGTTTGCCTTATTATAGAATGAGTACAAATTGGTTGATCAAGTTGGCATTTCGGAAGGAGAAATATTTTAATTATTATTTTTGCAACTATTGTACTATCAAAATTTTCACTATTCTATGATTGACATTGGGGTATGAAAGTTTGTGAGACTTTATTCATGTTGTTTAAAAGTCGGAGTATCGTTTAGAAATTTTCAAAACAGCATATTTATATACATATATTGGAAGAGCAGTTTCTTTTTTCTATGTAGGAAGCTTTGTAAAAAAAATCTTCTTTAAATTAAATTCTATTGACTTTGCTTATATCTCGGGTAGTCAATTACTTCCCATAAGACTCGAAATTTAGTTCGCTACTTTTTGAAAATATTCCATTTAATTAATGAGACACAAAATCTCTCTACCTAGATATGGGCAAAATATACAGAGCGATTCAAAAAAATATTTTTCTTCATATATTCATTCAATATTTATACACTATATTTAAAACGTTTCTGTAATAACAACATTAATTAAAAAACTTTTGCTTTGGGGTTATCATTAGAAGAAAATATCCGTCCTCGAAACTATTTTATCAAGTGTAGGAAATGTTTGTAACCGCTTGGTACTAGATTCAGACTGAGGGTGGACATCTCTACTCCTGAAAACAATATTTCTAAATAACTTTTAAAATTTTTTTCACTCTTTTATCACCGTTCAAACTGTTTCCAAAACTATAAAATCTTATAATTTCAACTGCACTGATCAGAATACCTACTATAGTTAACACTGTTTGAAGTTTAAAAATCTTTACCATTTGTCGGTTTCATGTCTAAGCAGATTATATAAAAATCTCGTCTATCACTGTATTAGTTGATTTAGTTGCTAAAAATGTTAGTTATTAAATTAACGATTATTGCACTGTCAAAACTTGTCATCATTTTATGTGAGAATTTATTATTTTTCTCCTTAATTTCGTATTAGTATCTACGTAATACAAACAATAGTACTTTTTAGTTAGAGGGTCAGCAAGAATAGCATTTACCGTGGAACAAGACGCTTTCATTATTATGACGTATTTTCCTAGTGGCATACAGGATGAAAATACTTCACGGATATATTCAACCGAATTTTGTTACAAATAATATATCGCTATGTTTCCAGACAATGTTATGCCATTCAAAACATTTAAGCAATATCAACACGAACGTCAGTTACGGAGGAAAACGTTACTACTTTGAGGAAAATGCTTGGCGAGGACTGGCGAGTGACCTACCAACAGATAGATGGTACTTCAGACCTAAATGCACCAGCAATTCGTTCGATTCTGCATGGTCATTTGCACGTGAAGAAACTTTGTTCTCTCTAGGTGCCGCATCCACTGACTGAAGAGCAGATGACACGACGTGTGACTTGGTGTCGAGAGATGCTAAAAAAGTTTAATAAGGGATCATCTCGGTATATGAACAACATCGTGACAGGTGACGAGACTTGGTTGTACTATTACGATGTGCCGACCAAAACTCAAAACAAAGCTTGGGTCTTTGATGATGAGGACACACCCGTAGTTATCAGAAAATCCCGATCTGTAAAGAAAAAAATGATAGCTGTATTTTTCAAATTGAGTGGAATTGTGGAACGCGTCGTTTTGGACACACAGAAGACAGTCACAGCTAAGTGGTATACTTAACAGTGCCTGCCTAAAGTCATTGGATCTATGAAGAACCCGCGGCCAAAGTCAAGAATGGATACCTAGTTCCTCCATCACGATAATGCTCCAGCTCACCGCGCCAAAGCCTTCACCGAATATTTAACCACGACAGAATTGGAGAGGTGTATTGAGTGTAGAGGAAACTACTTTGAAAAAATTAAATAAACAAAACTGTATTGCAAAGCTTTCCTAGTACCCTTTGTATGTACAACCAGTATTAGACCTTGTAGCAATAGTTTTTGCGTTACTAGTGTATAAACATGAGCAAAAAACATAATTATTTTATTAAAGGAAAACAAAGCATTTTAAAATCGTAGGATCAATCAATTCTAATATAATTTTCCACTCATAATAACTAACAACTTTAACACAATAGAAATCCAATTATCTAAACAAAGCCGTCAATGATTTTACTTCAACACTAATATTTTCAGATCAGACATTATCACTACGAAACACAGTTTTACTTTTAGAGGCAATTAATCAGAAACAATCACATAAAAATGAATACGCAAAGCCGGTCTGTTATCAGAGCAAAAATAAAATACCGTAATTGTTTTGCAAACAATGGGAAAAACGTAATTCTGAAGCTTTTATTTAATTGTTAACTTGTCATCGCAGTAGATATTGCAGTGCCCATACATTTCATTAAATTTAATCGAAATTAATCATTTCGCAGCATGAAAATAAGTTAAAAATTAACTCAAATTTTTGTTTTAATTTAAATAACTTTGCTTCGTTAGTTTACTTTAGATAATTTATTTTATTACTTAATACTACATTCTAAAATTTGTAGAATTTATTTTTTACATATTTTAATTTAATTCTGACATATAACAGAATAATTCGATTCTATTACTACTATTGTACCTAAAAAGGCCTTAAGTTCTCAAGAATAAAGCTAAAAAGTGCAATAATCTTAGCTACATCAAATATTAATAAAAAGAACATCTTTCCAATTGAGTATTGTCTTCATATACTCGTACTACACATAATTTTCTAAAACACGAACTACATAATTATTTAAAATGGCAGAATTATACACAAACGAGGATGGGTTGAAACGTTCGTGGAATGAAAGTAAAGAAAACTTTGCAGTTCGAAATTTATTTCTCATCATAATCCATTGCCACCTCAATACATTTAGACTCGCCGTGATTCAAAATTATTTCTGCTCTCATAAAATTCAGAACTCTCAAGTTCAATTTCACGTGCGGGAATAGTGCAAAGCCGCAGGGAGCAAGATCTGGACTGTAAGGAGGGTGCCCGGGAAGTTTCAATCCTGTTGTTGTGGTCAAATATTCGGTGCAGGCTTTGGCGTGGTGAGTTGGAGCATTATCCTGATGGAGGAACCAGGTGTTCATTCTTGACTTTGGCCGCAGGTTCTTCATAGATCCAATGACTTTAAGCAGGCACTGTTCAGTATACCACTTAGCTGTGACTGTCTTCTGTGTGTGTAAAACGACGCGTTCCTCAATTCTACTCGATTTGAAAAATACATATCATTCTCTCCTTTACAGATCGGGATTTTCTGACAACTACGGGTGTGTCCTCATCATCAAAGACCGAAACTTTGTTTTGAGCTTTGGTTGGCACATCGTAATAGTACAGCCAAGTCTCGTCACCTGTCACGATGTTGTTCACATACCGAGATTGTCCCTTATTAAACTTTTTTAGCGTCTCCTGGCACCAAGTCACACGTCCTGTCATCTGCTCTTCAGTTAGTCGATGCGACACCCAGAGAGAACAAAGTTTCTTCACGTGCTAATGATCATGTAGAATCGAACGAATTGCTGGTGCATTTAGGCCTGAAGTACCCTCTATCTGTTGGTAGGTCACTCGTCTGGCCTCGCCAAGCATTTTCCTCACAGTAGTAACGTTTTCCTCTGTAACTGACGTTCGTGGCCTTCCCGGCCTCTCAGCTTCCTTCACAGTTAAATTTTCTCTTTGAAATTCTCTATACCACCTGAATATCGTTGTGCGATGTGGACAAACATCACCTAGTGCAAGAGTCATTTCTTCGAAGCACTGGTCTATGTTTAAACCAAGCACGAAATTATAACGCAAAATTGTCCTTGTTTCATTTCGTGACCACGATGCCATCGCAAGCATTTTACACTCTCACTGCTAATGAATAACTGAGCCCATCAGCATGGCGTGGCGGCTACTATGCACGTATGAATATGTCTCAACATGCAGCAACAAGCAGCTTCCTACGATTCATTATTGCGTCATATTGCAAGACTTTCCTAGTACCCTTTGTATATGGATCTGTAATATCTGTAGAAATACACCCTAATGTCATCAGCGAACTTAAATTAACAATTACCACGTTAGTGAAAAAAACTGCTAATTTCAAAAATAGTATTTAATGATCAGCACTACCTATGACTTTGAGCAGATTATTTAAGAAGAAAGTCAGCGTCAGTCAAGTAAATGCAATGTTACATTGTGTGGTGTAGCTGAAGTAATAGCGCCTACAAGATCTGATAGAGTTGCTATTGGAAAGGGGGCACCGACCAGCATTAATCGTTTTGTTCATCCCGATGCTATTACATATGATTTCATGTAGTGCGATGCGATATGTTTCGGATTGGTTTTCACTCAAATTATATCGGAAAATTAAATATGTACAATGGGTCACATATTTGTATTTTTATCAATACGTTAGAGAAATGTGATCGTGAGGTATGGAGTCATGAAAATCTATCTTACCTAAGGATTATGATGTCGTCGCCTTACAGAAACCTTCCTATCACAGCAACTTTAACATTGTTGTCTGTTGAAAATTTCTAACCTGCTACGTATTTTTTAAAGTGCTGAGAAAGGTAGTAATTCCGCGATGTTAAATCCAATGATTAAGTAAGTGTGGCAACAAATCGAAGGCTAATTAATTAATTTTAAGACTCACGTATTATGCTCCTGTGGGGGTTTATCCTTTTGCAAGGCACTCGACAAGAAGAATACATTTTGCATCCCTAAAAATGGAAGACATTACCCTCCTTGCAAATGAAACAGCTATCCTCGTCTTTGAGGGAGAAGAACAATTGTGCCCCCGCTATTTTGATTGATGTTTTATTCCAGACGTATAATGATGAATCCCAGTCGCGTTTGTGGTGATAAATCAGCACATAAAATCTAGCTCGTTCATTGGAAACGTTCGAGCACAAGAAATTTTCATTACCAGCAATTTTGATTAACATTGAGCATTTGCGGCACCGCGAGGTGGGTGCCGTTGATGTTACGCGACAGTTTTTTAACGCGATAGGATGCGTTTGTTCAACAATTTCTTGTACAGTAGTATATTTCGGACCGTTCACCACGTAGTGTGTCTTTAACGATTGCGCGACTACATTTGAACTTGTAAATTCTTTTATCAAAGTGAAAAATGAAAGAGCCGAGTTCTACAGACCATTCTTCATCTCAGTATGAGTATTTTTTTGCTGATAAACTCTTCAAGAAGAAACACTTGATGACCGCACAAATTTCAATACCACCTGTCTCGTCAAAAATTTCGAGACGATCTTAATTAAACAGTTGGTCCCTTTCAAACTTTACCATTCATTCCGTTCGCTCCACGAACTTCTCAATCCGCTCTCGTATATTTGCTACGTAGCTAATGAAATTATTTTATTTTCCATGTATGGGATTCAGGTCAATGTTATGAAGCATCCCACATATTTTGATAAATATTATGTTAAAAATAACAATAGAATATGCAAGCATACGTCACCATAGATATAATTTCGTGGTAAAGTTCGTCTTTATAAATAGTCCCAGATTCAAATTACAGCCGTTTACATATGCAGCTACGGCAAATATTGAACTTTTCTAAATTTGTGTGGTATCAAATGAAATTTTCGATATATATACTTTCTATATACATACATCATTGGCTCTGCTCGCATATGCTGTTTCAACAGACGCAATTATTTTCGTTTATTATTTCAGTTCGACATTTTACATAATTTAGTAAATTACAGTGCCTCCTCCACTTCTATGTTAGTATATTTTAGTGTGCTAATACAATACATTGATTCCTTGTAAAACTAATCACCCTGCCTACTACTTCCTACTAAATTTCTGTTTAACTATAGTATCTATAATTACAAAATTAACTAAAATTTAATATGATATTAAGAACTTCCAAACAAAATGCGCGCTTATTAGCCAAAATAAAAAGATGAGGGCTTTAATTGTTGCTGTTAGGCTTCGCCATTATGAATAGACAAAAGACTCCAAGACAATTTTAAAAGTAATATGGACTTCGTTCTACATCATTACAAAAAGAACCGTCCAAATAAATACTCCCTGATTTATAAGAAGTATACACGTATTTAAAGAGCAATAAATGTAATTAAAATTGAAACATTATCACTATAATTTTTAAAATATATTTTTTCAAATAAATATCTTCATGTACTTCTCACTTGACGATGCCAGGAGAGTACAAAAATAAACTAACAATAATACATATAATGAAACCAAATTGTCTTGAAAATATTTACAATTAGCAGTGATTCCTGCTAAACCGAGAGAGTATGTCCCCTTTCTTCAAGTGATTGGCGAATCACTTGATAGAATGCCGACATACGTAAAAAATAAAAAATTTTATATGTAAGGGGTGATTCATTTGGAGGTACTTTTTTCAAAAATTGAAAAAAAACTTCAATTTTATCGGGTATTCTTTATTATCATACGAAAGAACTATTCTTGGCATTTATTTTTTCAAAATTAGTTCCTTCAAATGTTGGCCGTATTTGCGCCTAACAAGTCCATCCCGAAGTTCCAATTTCCGATGACGCGTGCAAGCGTCTCAAGTGGTATTTGGTGAATAACGCGAGGAATGTTGGCTTCTACTTGCTCAATCGAAACTGGCTTATCCATGGAGATTTTTGACTTTACGTAGCCTCACAGAAAAAATTCTAAAGGTGTGATATCACATGATTTAGGCAGCCAATGCACAGGTCCATTACGTGGAATTAACTGTTCACCAAATTGTTCTCGCAATAAAGCCATACTTTTACGGGCTGTGTGGCAAGTAAGCCATCTTGTTCGAACCAAACGTTGTCGAGATCACGGGCTTCAATTTCAGGTAGCAAATAGTGCGTTATCATGGCGCGATAACGAGCGCCATTCACAGTTACGTTGCGGCCGTCTTCATTTTTAAAAAATATGGATCGATAATTCCACTTACCCATAATTCACACTGAACGGTGGTTTTGTCTGTATGTAATGGCAGCTCTTGAACCTCTTCGGGTTACTCTTCACTCCAAAAGTGGCAAATGTGTTTATAGACGTAATTTTGATAGAAAACAATTTATCTTCTTCAAGCTTTTCAGGAGCCCAAAGACTGAAACGGTGACGATTCGAAAGGTCGACCGCTTTCAATTTTTGAACGAGTTGAATTTTGTATGCTTTTAAACCAAGATCCTTACGTAAAATAAGCCAAGTTATTACATACAAGCCAAGCTGTTGAGCTCTACGTTGAATCGATCTTACGCAGTCATCGCTTACACTCTCAGCTACCATCGCTATATTTTCTTTATTACGTGCTGAATGTGGTCTATTTGATTGAGTATTATGCAATATTGACAATTACATTTCAAATTTTTCGATGGTATAGTAAATTGTGCGTTCGATGGGACGATTATGTAGACTATAAGTTGCTCTAAACGCACGAAACACATTTCTCGTAGAACGCTTATTGTCGTAATACAGTTGAATAATTTGTATACGGTGTGCCGGGCATAATGAATCACCCATTGGAAAAGAAAAGCTAGAAACTCGATTTCTTACGTTATATTATTAATTTTGATTGACAAAGCCGTTAATTAACACCCAAGTTATAACGATCCTTGATGATCCTTTCATCACCGTGAGTTCTAAGAATTATGTGGTATTCATAGAGAAATGTATTTAAAAGTATTTTTTAGGTGACTGTACCAAGTATTTTAATTTCAATTATATTTATTAATAAAAAAAGGTTTTACCAAGATCCGACCGTACAATCAATTAATATATCTTTAGAAACTTTGGAATTTCTCTGACCATAGATGAAATAAAAATATTGGCCATGAATCACCAAGATAAACTTCAGAACCATCTACACACTGACACGAGAGAAATTTGGCAAACAGACCAAATAGTAGAAAACCTTTAGAGATTATTTAAGCATGAGTAAAATTAGCTGTTAATAAGATATATTGGATGACCATTAATTTAATTATTATGACTTTATTTAATTGGTAAAATAAAAGCCTAAATAGCTAATTGACCTACTAGAACTAATTGCTATATTAAAATTAATATTTCTTAATTGTATCAAGGGGAAAGATATACAAATTTTTAATTATTTCAGTTTTACTATTTAGAAATATTACTGAAAACATATTGAATAATTATTATTTTTGCCAATTTTACTACTTCTACATTCAGAATTTGAAATGAATTAATAAATGTAACTAACATTTTAGTAATTTTTTTATTACATAGCGAAAAAACAGACGTTTAAGTTTAGATTTTTAAATAAATTGTTTGAAGTGCAATTATCTATTCATATCATTAATTTATTTATAATTCCATCAAATGAAGTTACAAGAAAAGCATTAGCAGTCAAAAATTATATACGCATACTTCGTTGAAAACAAAATTTATGTAGAATAATTATAATGAATTAATAAACACTTGAATAAATAATATGATTTAAGAAGCATATATTGTGAAGCAAATGATACATAAAATGTTCTCCAACCAAATATTTATATAGTTGTTTGAATATTTGCTCTCTTTAGAAATATGTATGTATGCGTATTCAATTTTTATCCTACATAATTATATGTGGGCAGTCGTTAAACAAGCACGAAAGTATTTTAAACATTTTGAAAAGCTTTTTAAAAAGTTCCTATGTTTAATAATTATTTTCCAGATGTTGCATGAAAAACTAAAATTATTTTATTCTTCACATTCGTACTTAATGCTGAAAGAAAAGAAAAAAACGACGTTTCAAACTCCAAATATTTACTTATACCAGTAATTTAACAATATATATTATGCACATGGAGAAATTGTGTTAGTATTAGCTATACGATTTGTACGATTGTATAGTACAATCCTCGAAGTAGACCTATGCTGTAGGCAGAAACGGAGTGCAAGAAAAGAATGCTTATCTTTGTAATCGCTTGGTATTGTAAACTATATATCGGCTTTATTATGGTACTTTTAGTGTTAAAGATTTTTTTTCTTTTTACTTTCGTTTTATGGAATACAATTCTACAAAGTTCCATAGTTCTGCGTTGATTTTCCTTTCTATTTATTTCACTTGATGCTTTCTAAAAATTATAGGTTCCTATGAATAGTTTCACATAAAAAAATAATGCATGGAGAACTAGTTAGGTTTTTTGTTGACATACAATATCCAAGCCATCATGTGCAAATAGTGCCAATACAACTAACTTAAACATTTACAGATAGATAATTCTATTCAGATCAGGGGTGTAGAAAAATCTCAAAGCATACAAATACGTGCATATATTGTTACAGGTTTATTTTACCTTTTGGCTATTTTTGCGTTTGCAACACTGTATATCTCAGTGTTTACGATGTTTTTAAATATTGTAGTCGACATACTTTCACTTCCATAACAGTTTCGAGGTTAATTATTTTTATTTTATAATTTGCACTTTTTGAATTATTTCATTACGGCCCTGGATTATATATCGTTACAATTAAGGCAGAAATGAATGAAAAAATCACGCCCTTCGATGAGGAATCAAGCCCCAGTCATCCGTTCAACCGGGCAGGTGTTACATCATTGAGCTACCAAGGGCTGTAAGACTGGCTCGCGCTCCTAGGCGAAAAGAATCCTTTTGATCACCTGTCGGTGCCCTACCTGAGGCACCGAGCGTATCCAAGATGCGTTCCGAGTCCACTGTTCGGGCATGCCCTCAGAAGATACAGCGTCGTCTTCACCGTCCCGTCACCTGCCGCCACAACGACGTCAGTCTATCCAAGACCGTAGGGGAGGGCGTCACGCCATGGGTATAGCCAAGTAGCTTTTACACTACTGCGTAAAGGCATTATTTTTTTGGTATTTAATTACTTAGTTTTTGCACCCTGCCTTTGACTATTTGTCTGCCGCTGTTCAGGGAGATCGTGCGTAGGGTTGACCTGACTGATGGAGTCGGTCAACATTTCGCACAAGAAGTTATATCCGCGTTGTTATATACGTATTCACTTTTTACCTTCATAAGTCAATTATTGACTAATCGTAATAATTTTTTCTGCTTTAATAATTTTCTTGCTAGATACATCACGATCCTGCGTCATTTGTTTAATTTATATTTGTTTAAATATCAATAATTTGAATGCCGCGAAAATATATTTTTATCTTCTTAATTTCTATACAATTATTTTAACTCGCAGAATAAATTTCGCTTTATTTCATTTTATTTGTACATAAGCTGGTTTGTACGAAAATAAAATATTTTCTTTTTATAAACTTACCTTTTTTTGCTTGTATACAACTGACAAAAATCATAAAAAAGACACATAGCCAGAGCGGTCACATTTGTCTACAGTTTTCAGTAGTTTCGTAATAATTACATACCGAATATTTACAGTTACTCTTCCAAAGCAATCGTTCTGCTCGATTATATGTTTCTTGATATTTATGTACGTACTTCCACACTTACTACGTCGGATCCTGTCCCGTCGCGCTGATGAAAATCACCGTTCAATACAAAGCAAAAGATTGCAAATACATACGACGAAAACACCATATTAACGATATATTAATTCATTAAAACCGATTTATTAAATAAACTGTGTTAAATTTGGATACACGACTACAGTTATTCGATAGAAAACGTTATTCCTAACTAAAGAAAGCAATACATGTATACACACATACTAATTATTTTATGTCTGTCAATTGGGCCGATAAAGTAGAGCCAGATATTTGAATGTTCGTACTTTAACTTATAGTATAGATCACAACCTAAGTAAGTCATTAAATTCGACTTCCTTATTTATCAACTATTAAGAGAATTAAGATTTTATTTCATCGAACTATAAATTAAAAGTAATCTGGTAAGTAGACTTCCGCGGTCATGGTCCATACTAGTTGCTTCTGGGCTTCCGAGCTGGAACCGCGTCACTTGCATATCTGCCGATGTTTCGTACCCATTTGTATGGGAAATTTTCAGGGCTGAACTATTGCACTAAAACTAAGAGTTTCAGTGCCATAGTTCAGCCCTGAAGATGTCCCATAAGTTTTAAAAGCTTGGTAATGCCATATCGCTTTCTTTATTAGTGGACGACATGTTTCTAATTTATTTATTTGTGACCCTTAGCAATTCTTTATTCAAAATTCTAACAAAGTTTTATAAAATCTTCAAAATAGCTTGTATAGAGCTTTGGTATGAATGTTATTTTTACCATAGGAAACTTTATGAAAAAAATTTCTGTTTCAATCATCTAATTTGTATTGACTTTGTTTATATCTAGGTAAGAGCCAATTGCTTCTCGTAAGATTCTAATCTTATTATGTCATTTATTAAAATATTCTATTTAATTAATATGTGAGGAAATCTTTATATAATCTATCTAGACACGAAAGAAAATATAGAAAGAAATGCAAAAGAATATTTCTCTTCATACGAGGGTGGTCCCATTAGTACCCGGCCCGAACTATGCCATAGTTCAGTCCTGAAGATGTCCCATACAAATGGGTACGAAATGTCGGCAGATATACAAGTGACGCGGTTCCAGCCCGGAAGCCCAGAAGCAGATTTTATATTTAAATTTAAACTGCCTTTATTGTGGCAATAACACTGCATTAGCTTACTTAGTAATATTAAAACTATATTTCTGCCAACCACCGGACAGGCGTCCCAACGCTTCGCATAAATTGATTAATATAATTGATTTTATTTATATTCAGTATAAGTATACATAATAATGTAAAATATTTGAGTTAAACGAAATTAACAAATTTAAACAGAAGACCTAATAACGAGCATACTTTCTTTTCTGGTGGGATTATTGGATTATTAATTATTATAAATTGTGTTCGAAGTGATGTCCATCATTTTCCAAACAGATATATACACACATTATCTCAATTTCATTTGAAATTGCTGGTTATAGTTCTTTAATGTTATGAAATCTATTGTGATAAATTCCTTTAAGAGATCTAAATAAATAGAAACATAAAGTACTGGACCATCTTCTACTATTCATTAATCTTTGAGTAAAGAAATTTTCTAAATATTGCAATATGCCAATATGCGTAGCAGCTTCGTCTTGCTGAAAGTATTTATGTAACAATCCATCTTCATTTAATTGATTTAAAAGGAAAGTTAAGGTTACTTATCTATACCTCGCAACAGTAATTGTTCCATTGAAAAAGTAGGACCAATAAGTCGTTTTCCAGTCATTGCCACTCACACACACAAGTCTTAATAGAATGTAAACTAGCCTCAGTATATGAATTTTTTTGGAAGTTAGATAATTTTGTGAATTTATATAGCCAGATAAATAAAAGCAAAGTTTATTTGAAAGAAGGTCTTATTGAATATAGTATCATCATTAATGATATTAAGAAGGCATTCATAATATTGTACTCATACATAATCTCGTGGAAGAAACTGCTAAACCACACGATCATTTTATATCCGTTGAAAGTGTAAGTATTTCCGTACTGCTGTATGACAACTTCCAATGATAATTCCGCATAAAAGCTCATGCATATAATGTGATTCGAGGAATAAAATGAATTGTACCTATTTGTTAAGACAGCCTTCGAAGAGATTTCTTTGAGTTCTGTAAAGTTCGTTATCGTATATCTTCCTTAATTGCCTGAATTAGTTTTAAGTCAACCTGGAGATTTTCCTTTACAAACACTTCCAGAAAACGTTCAATAACATGTTGTTGATGTTTATGATGTTGTTTAAATATATTAAACAACACAACGCCCTCTGAAATATAGCGGTATATTATTCGTAACAACACTTCATTGAATATATCCATGAACCATTTTAATCTTGTATGCCACTACGAAAATTCGCCATAATAATAAATTATCTTGTTCTACAGTAAATGTCATTCTCGCTAGTCCTGGTACTACGAGGTACTGCTATATATAATACATAGACGATAATAATAGTACGAAATTAAGAAACAAAATCATAAATTCACACAAACGTTCGTACGTCGATATCAATCATAAACTTGACTATTATATAATAATAATCAATAATAATTTCTAATTAAAAATTTTCTGCTTCTGAAATGCCGAATTTAATCATTTTTAAACTCACTGTAGTAGGGAAGATTTTTATGTAATCTATCTAACAATGAAAACAATAACGAATGGCAACAATTTTTATACATCAAGTAGTGTCAATTATAATAAGTATTCTAACCAAATAGATGGTGTTGAAATTATTCTTATAGTTTGAATAGAGAAAAAGGAGTGCTTTAAAACTTTAAAAGTCATCGAGAAATACAAATATATTTTAAATGAAGAGAAATTCTTCTGCATTGCTCTCTATATTTTCTTCCATTTCTAAATAGAGTACATGAAGATATACTCTCATATTAATTAAGTAGTATATTTTCAATAACTGATGAACTAAGTTTCGAATCTTACGAGTAGCAATTGGCAAAGCCAATACAAACTAGATGATTGAGACAGAAATTTTTTTCATAAAGCCTCGTAAGTTAAAAATAGCATTCATACAAAAGCTCTATATAAGCTATTTTGAAGATTTTATAAAACTTTGTTTGAATTTTAAATAAAGAATTGCTAAGGGTCACAAATAAATAAATTAGAAACATGTGGTGTTAAAATACGATTCTTATAGTTTGAGTAGAGAAAAAGGAGTGATTTAAAACTTTAAAAGTCATCGACAAATGCAAATATATTTTAAATGAATATATGAAGGTGGTCCCAGAAGTACCCGACGCAACAAAGAAAACACAAAAATCTTGGAAGGAAATACAATATATTTATTTATCAACATAATCTCCTTTCGACTCTATATACTTTTCCCAGCGATGGGAATGCCAATGTTCATTAAGTTCGATACCCTTTTTATAATAAGAACTGTCGTGCTGCTCAAAATAGCCATTAACTGCCGACATCACTTCTTCATCGTTGGAAAATCTTTGACCACTGAGCCATTTTTCAAGTTTGGGAACAGAAAATAATCCGAGAGGGTTAAATTTGGCGAATAGGGTGCATAAGGTAGCAATTCAAACTTTAATTCATTAATTTTGACCATTGCAATAACGAATTTGTGAGCTGATACATTGTCTTGATGAAAGAACACTTTCTTCTTAGCCAAATGCGGCAGTTTTTGCTTGATTTCTTCGCTCAAACGTTGCAATAAGTTCGCATAATACTCGCCGTTGATAGTTTTTCCTTTTTCAAGATAGTCAATGAAAATTATTCCACGCGCATGATCTTGTGTCTCGGGTGTGAAGTGATAGACCCATGGTTATGAATCAGCGCAAAAAATCTGCTTTGTTGCTGTATAACTTTGCTAAACACTCAATTGAAACATCTTCACGACACCGTTTTTACTCGAGTGTGAGCGAACGCGGCACACAGCTTTCTCATGTCCACATTTTCAGATAATATACGATATACCGCACTTTTTGAAGTGCCTACTATGTCTGTTAGCTCGCGCACTTTCGGTCGACGATCATCTAGTACCACTTTGTGGATTTTCTTCACCATTTCTGGAGTCGTCACCTCATTTAGTTGACCACTGCGATGCTCGCCTTAGCAGCTCGTACGACCTCGTTTAAACTCTGCTACCTAATATTTCACTGTTCTAAATGAAGGAGCAGACTCACCCAGAGTAGAATCCAGTTCAACCTTTATATCGGTTGGGCTAAGGTCTTCCAAATAAAAGTATTGTATCACGTAACGATGACTATTGATGGCTGCCAAACAAATACTAAACAACAATTTGGTAAAGATTACTTTTCTGATGGAATAAAAAGACTTATATATTGATGGACTAATTGTAACGAATGACAAGCAGAATACGTTGAAAATAAAATAAATTTTGCTAAAAAATATTTTACGCCAGGAAAAATATCAACACCGGAAAACAATAAAAGATTTAGGGAGGTTGTGAGAAAATTTACTGTTATTTATTTGAGAAGTGCGAGCGCAAAGACATGCAAATATCTAAAAAAAAGTCAGTGAATATCGTCTATCAAGAGTATTTACTTTGCGGAAATGTGTTTTAAAGCTGAAAGTAAATCCAGGCATAGTTCAACGTTATCCCTTTATATATTATGTAGTAAAAAACAAAGAAAGTGTCTCATATTGAAAAGTGAGCGTTCTCGTGTCTCATTTATCGAAAAATGTGATTCAAACCCAACCCTCAATTTCTACGCCAACACCGTTGTAGTGTTATGAATTCCGGGCGAACGGTTTACTCATACTTACGAATATCAAAAGGAATAATGTAACTCTAAGTTAACTAGTGATATATTGTTGGATTAAGATCAAAATTTCCCCTTTTCGATCGATATCCTATCATTATTATGTTTCTTTGAAATTAGCGCTTAAAGAATTTAAAGTAATTTCTCTTATGTATCGTTTTTTGAGTTCTTGTTCAGATATTTAAGTTACACTTGTGATTTTTAGGACCTTATCAATGCTATCTTTTAAATAGCGAAACGACTAATGGAGAAATCTTTCAAAATTAATAAAATTGGATAAGTGTATATTATTTCAAGACACAATGATATATTGTAGATATTTTTTTTCCAAGATGAATTAAACAGAACCTCGAAAAACAATTTTTTTACAAATTAAGTCAAAAAACATTAAAAGATGCGTAGTTATGTAACAACTCAAGATATTACATGTACTTTACATAAAAAAAGTGGTCTTTTAGTGAATACTTAGGTTTCGTACGATTCTGTGCGAACGATTAATAAAAATTGTGACTATGTACTACCAAAACCATTTACTAATTATAAACAACGTTCTGCAATATGTCATTTTTCGAAGAAACTACGAAAGTCATTCTTTAATAGTTTGTTAAAAATCGCCTCCAAAGCTCTAATAGCATCCAATTCTATTTGAAACTTCATTCCTTTAAGTTTGTTTTTATCTCATGGGTATAAAAAGAGTTTAATGGTCCTATATCAGAACTACGTAATGTACGGTACACTTACCATTTTTGTTATTTAACTTCCATTTATGTGTCACTTCTAATTACATTCACGTGTTTTATACCTTGTCTCAGAATAAGAAGAAGTGTTAAAACCAATCACTGAAACATTTATTTTGTTCTGAAGTTGGCACATTCAAAATGTGCGACTTCATTGCATAACGGCTTCTTCAGGGCAGGGGAAATGATGAACACGCATTTTACTTTTGATAGTAAGAAACGAAAATAAAATCTTTTTAAGCCAAATCAGAATTAGTGGCTGGATGATTCATTAATTCGAAACCTTTACTTCGCAAACTTTTATTTGCAAAAAATAAAATACCTAATTATTTGCCTTATAAATACATGAAGGTAAATGTTAATGGAGACTGTGGTTGATTTAATTAATCAATGAAGGTTATATAACCCCTTTCCACAATAATTTTCGTATTCTATATACGTATTTCGACAACTAAGTTATCCTTATCAGCAGATAATCACAGAGTCGCACCTGTAACCACACTGTCGAACGGCAAACACACACTAGTGTGTTTTTAGCAACAAATAAGCAGATTTTTAATGAAGATTAATATATCGTCTACGTAATGGTAGTCTGGAACTCCACACTATAAATATATGTTACATATATGTATATATATACGTACATATGCATGATCTCAGTTACAATGTTTATGGCTAGAGGACGTTTATTCTACTCGTACATAGTTATAATGTTTATCACAAGACTTTTACTCTGCTTGTTTGCAGCTATACATACATGTTTGTCACCAGTGGAGGCTTTATGCTGCTTGTTATAGCTATTTATGTTATTGTCACGAGAACGTTTTATTAAACTTAATATGCACTATATACAAAATATGTCCTGATATCGTTTCGGTTTATGTTAGTTTGCAGATTGTACTTGTGTATATAAAATGCATTTCGTGCAATTATATATTGCTTATGCATACATTTAACTAAATAAAGGAGGATCAATTCTGTCCGAACACAGACAACGCTTTGATATTACAAAGCATGAACGTCAGGTTTATGTAGACTGCAGTAATAAGGCCTGCTATGTAGCCTCTGCTATACGCTATATGTCTTGCCTTGTACAAAGGATACTAGGAAAGTTTTGCAATACAGCTTTGTTTATTTAATTTTTTCAAAGTAATTTCCTCTACACTCAATACACCTCTTCATCCTCCGAAACCAATCTTTAAACCAGTTCTGACAAGTTTTACTATGGAGTAAAGCACACTCGTTGTCCCAAGCCCGCAAAAGGTCCTCATCACTGGAAAACCGACTCTCTTTCAGCTTCATTTTCACATGCAGAAATAGTACAAAGTCGCAGGAAGCAAGATCTGGACTGTAGGGAGGGTGCTCAAGAAGTTTCAATCCTGTCGTGGTTAAATATTCGGTGCAGGGATTAGCGCGGTGAGCTGGAGCATTATCGTGATGGAGGAACCAGGTGTCCATTCTTGACTTTGGCCGCAGGTTCTTCATAGATCCAATGACTTTAGGCGGGCACTGTTCTTTATACCACCTAGCTGTGACTGTCTTCTGTGTGTTCAAAACGACGCGTTCCACAATTCCACTCAATTTGAAAAATACAGCTATTATTTTCTTCTTTACAGATCGGGATTTTCTGACAACTACGGGTTTGTCCTCATCATCGAAGACCAAAACTTTGCGTTGAGCTTTGGTCGGCACATCGTAATAGTACAGCCAAGTCTCGTCACCTACCACGATGTTGTTCACATACTGAGATTGTCCCTTATTAAACTTTTTTAGCATCTCCCGGCACCAAGTCACACGTCGTGTCATCTGCTCTTCAGTCAGTTGATGCGGCACCCAGAAGAACAAAGTTTCTTCACGTGCAAATGATCATCGAACGAATTGCTGGTGCATTTAGGCCTGAATTACCCCCTATTTATTGGTAGGTCACTCGCCTGTCCTCGCCAAGCATTTTTCTCACAGTAGTAACGTTTTCCTCCGTAACTGACGTTCGTGGCCTTCCCGGTCTAGTGCAGGAGTCATTTCTTTGAAACACTGGTCTAAGTTTAAACCACGCACGAAATTATAACGCAAAACCGCTCCTATCTTATTGCGTGATCACGATGCCATCGCAAGCACTTTACACTCTCACTGCTAATGAATAATTGAGCCCATTGACATGGCGCGACGGGTATTATGCACGTATGAATATGTCTCGACATGCAGCAACAAGCAGCTTCCTACAATTTGTGTTACGTCATATTGCAAAACTTTCCTACCCTTTGTATATTGCTACAGCTGCAACCCCCATATAACTATAAGTGGAACTATCTGGTATCGCGTATTGTGCGGATGTAATGGGAAAAGCAGAACGCGGGCAAGTTTGATTTTAACGATCTGAAGATGGCTAACGACAGCACAGAAATATTGAATATAGCTACCCGCCCATCGGTAATACGTTATAGACAAACCATCGCATTAAACAGACGCTACAGATTTTTTGGTTGAACATATGTGATTTTTATATAGGTACATATAATTTTATAATTTAAATGCGAATACAAATATATGGTTAATTTTTACAATGAGAGAATGAAATAAACTAAGGCAATTAATATAATAAATATAATTCGTAAATAATAGGTGACAGAATAGATATTTAAGGTCCTAAACAGTTGCTGAATTTTTTTAATTTCGACTATGAATACATACTTTTTAAGGAAACATAGTACCATCGTATTTATATTGTCTATAGTATGTACACATGTAAGGCATGTGTACATACATATACAAATAATATATTAATTTATGCACATTCTTTAAGTAGGTAAACATAATCCTACCAATGGTATGTTATAATCATTATTCGAGCTATCAAACTTCAATTTACATTGCTTGAGCAAACAGAGATTCTCTACAGGTAAATACGCGAATATTAATTGCTAATTAGTACTCCATGTAGTGTGTAAATTTCAATGTTCATTTTATAAATTTTGAATTAGCAAACATAACATGAATTAATATATATTAAACTCTTAACTCATAACTGACAAATGTTACACAGAAAACACTAAGTAAATGTGAACTACAACGGATGTTCTCCGCGAGTTCTATTCTTACCCCCTATAATGTACATGAAGGTTATAATTTGTCGCATAGCAACCGTATACAATCATATAATTACTAGAAAAGTAATACCCACGTCATAATAGAACGCTCAGGTATACATACATTCGAAGAAAACTGTCGTCCATTAACCGCCAATGTTGAATAATATATAATTACCTTTAGAATTTATTATGCATACACATATGGGGGATAGGGTGTCTCAATTTAAAATTACAACAGCTAATAATTATTGTGCAGGTAAAACAATGAATTATTTTTTCGTTTACAATATTATACAATAACCAATTCAATTTGGCCAGTCAAGCAGCACAATCGTTTTAAAAGATACACTTCGAGAAAAAAAATTGGGGCGCTTAATTCAAAAGTTTGACATATGATTATGAGGTTATGACTGCAGCCTATTAGATTATAAAAGAAACACACAAACTAACTTATAAACTCGAACAACAAATAGATCAAAATAGATATGATATTGTACTTGACTGTACTTCAGCTGAATATATAGGTTAAGAAGGTGAGAGGTAAAGAGTTTCGCGTATTAGTTCACATTTTTTCCGCCGGCAAAATCAAATTGGTCACAATATAGTTTCTATTACCTACGATAAATTGTCCATTAAATGATTATTTTATAACATTGACTTGATACAGTTTTAAATTTCAAAGCTAATTTTGATAAAATCAAACATTATTTATGTCTTTCATAACACAAAATAATATCTGAGAAACATCTAAAGAGCTTTTTCAAATTATAAAAATACAAAATTCATATAATTGTTTTAACTTTAATACGCTTGTGGTTCTTAATCTTAAAAGAGTTCACACCACAGGTTGAGAATCACTATGTTAGACAAATACCGCGACTGATAATTACTAACCAAATTTATAGCCAAAAGAATTAAGCTGTGGCAAACTATTCCACCCCTCTTACTATACGGCCGCAATGCATTTAAAAAGTTTCAGGACTGAGCATTTATAAAGATAAAAATTGAAACAAATGAAACACTTATTAAATTTTGTACATATAATTACTGATACTCTGAAATGCGTGTGCAAGACCTTGTTCTGAAATGCTTCTTAAAATATCCAGCACGAAAATTTCAGCTTCGAGATAAAGAAAAATCAAAATAGAAAGAAAAACTGAGAAAAAGTGAGGTAGTATTGAAAATGACAAATCGAAAAACAATCACCATAAAAAACAAAAGAGGATAGCTAAATTAGTTTGATTGCATAGTTAGAATAACAATACAACAGTCGAAAGAATAACAGAAGCCAAAAATGTCTATAAATGGAAAAGAAGAAAATCAAGAACATGAGAAAATAGAGAAACAAAGAGAACCATAACACTACAATACAATAAATTAGTGAAGAGCACATCAAACACAGTCAAGGGTATACCCTTGAGTGTGTTGGATGTACTCTTTTCTATAAGAAAAAGACGAAAAATCTGTCGAAACTTGATTTGGCAAATTATTATTGATGATCATTTTCAACAGGTAAAGGTAAATGTACAAATACGTTGTTCTGAGGAAATCAGTCAACAAAACAACAAAAATCTGGACGCAATTGCCTTATTCATTTGCCAATAAAAAAATTTTGATAAATTCTTCTCAATATTAGGTGATACCAACAAACTCACATAAAAGAAAAATTTTTGTTTGAATTACTTATACGAGAGAGCGTTTTTATATTCGCGGAATGGGGGACAAGGGGTGGAAATAAAAAAACCAAATTATTTTTCTTTTTCAATATATTCACCTGCAAGACGGATACATTTTTCACATCTTTCAATTAATTTATTTATACCCTCATAAAAAAATGATTTCTCTTTATCTGCAAAATACGCCGAAACTGCCTCCTTGACTTCATCATCGGCAGTAAATTTTTTACCCCGCAGCTCTTTTTTCATTTTCGGAAACAGGTAATAATCACTCGCGGCCAGATCTGGGCTGTAGGGTGGGTGATTCACAATTTCGGAGCCCACCTTATGCAGGGCAGCTAACGCAACGCGGCTCTTGTGGACGGGCGCGTTGTCGTGCAAAAGCAGAACAACTTTTGTCAATTTTCCCCGTCTTTTCTCTTTAATGGCTACTTTTAGTCGCTCTAATATTGAAGCGTAACATTCTCCGGTTATAGAAACACCTTTATCTTTATAATCAATCAACAATATTCCTTCCGAGTCCCAAAATACCGTTGCCATGAGTTTCCCAGGTGATTGTGACACTTTAAATTTCTTGGGAGGTGCTGTGCCCTTTTTATGCCACTGCATGGAGTCTTGTTTGGACTCAGGTTCATAATGATGAACCCAAGTTTCGTCTCCAGTAACAATTCCACTCAATACACCATCCTTGTCTTCATTACAGAGGTCCAAAAATGGACGCAAACACTCTACGCGCTGTTGTTTTTGTGGCGGCGTGAGCATTCTCGGCACCCGTCTTGCGCTGACCTTAGACATGCCGAGATGATCGTGTAGGATTTTAAAAATTGTTGTATCGGATACTCCAACCATTTCTGCGAGTTGTTTCTTCTTTAGTCGAGCATCTTCGAGTACAATTTGTTCAACTTTTTGGATAAGTGCTGGCGTGGTCACCTCAATGCTCCTGCCCGGCCTCGGGTCGTCTTCAAGGGATTCCCTTCCTTGTTTAAATAAACTATGCCACTTGTACACCATGGTTTTTCCTGGACAAGAGTCGCCGTAAACCAATGACATCTCATTCATTATGGTCGCGACTGATTTTCCTTGCCTGATAAGGAACTTTATAACGGCACGATATTCGATTTTTTCCATATTTCACTTTTCACTCCTGATTATGTTACTTGGTTGACGATAGCTCAAAGACTAACTGTCTAATAACAATGAAACTTCGTATTTATACTAATCATGAGTCGCTGCACAGGCCACGCCCCCAATGCGCCTACTCACCCCTCTACAACCCCGCTCATTCCGCGAATATAAAAACTCTCCCTCGTATGATTCCAATGTATATTAATTCCGTGCGCTCTTACAAATATGAC
The DNA here is from genome assembly GCA_031893035.1 of Dermolepida albohirtum. Taxonomy (NCBI): domain Eukaryota; kingdom Metazoa; phylum Arthropoda; class Insecta; order Coleoptera; family Scarabaeidae; genus Dermolepida; species Dermolepida albohirtum. Next base: position 39,281 of record JAVIWB010005530.1, on the reverse strand, counting down.
TGACTACTAGGTAGAACTGGGATAAAAAAAATGAGGTCTTCGAAATATTATTTTTTTTTCTTTAAAAGGAATTTCTATTTTTATTTTCATTTTATGTAATACAGAGTCGTTCTAATGTAAACTAATTAAAGATGGTTGTGTTTATGTTTGCGAAAAATTCACAATACTTAAAAAATAAATGCACAAATAATTTATTTCATATTATACACGATGGTAATGACACGAGAGATATATTAAAGTAATGTTATTGGAGAAATAAAACAAAAAACAAATCGTGTTCGCTAAACTACTGCGCTAAATAAATAGGTAACATAAAATGTATATACATATGTGCATAAATAATCAAGATTGTCCATAACACTAGAAAATTAATTTGATGATTTCATTTCGTGAAAAATGGATTCTGTATGACTGATTCGAGGTATCTTGCTGTAATTAGTTAAGTTATTCAGTTCCGAATCATTGTCAGAGATTTTCAAGGTTACATAAAATGTTTTGTCATTATTTTCGTTGATATTCTTGTTCCATTCTTCAATATATGTTACATAAAACTCATGCGGGAGTAAATACCGTATAATAAATTAATCTTGGTCTACACAGCACTGTTAAGATTCATAATATTTTCACAGAAAATGGTCAGGCGTATGTCACCGTTAGAATCTTCTACATCGAAACTGAACAGTATATTATTCCAACACTTCTACTCTTGCTTCCATTTTGTTCCATACTCACGATTGCAGATAGCGTCTGTAAGACTCTACTCCTTTAAAATCGCACTCACACCTTTCGACTTATTAGCTACTATCATTGCTAAACAGTTCGACGAATAATGCAATTTTCTTAACCTATTTTGATCCATAGCCTGGAATAATGGTGAAGCGTTCGGCGGCATATTAAGCATTTTTTACTTGAGGCAAAAAAATATGTGTTTACCTCAGGAGCCAACATATAACACTCATTCTTTAAAAATAAATTGAATGAATCATCGAAGTAGATTTTGGAATCGCTGAAACTTCGTGGGTTTTTTGCTTTGCGTACGACTAAAGGTGGCAATTTATGTAACCCACCCGTATTTGTGCAGAAGCGAATACACTTTATGATAAACACTGTTTTACCTAGGAAAAAAATTGACAACATTAGCCGGCTTCATCGGGATTGTAGATTTAAAGTTCCTTAAATTTATTGGTAAGTTTTTGTAAAAACGGAGACACTATTTCTAATTGTAAGGGATAGTTCTTCTCCTGTTATTGTTAAAAATCATTTGCTAGGCCGTTTCTGAAATTTCAGTAACAATCCTAAATTTACCATGACAGTATGTTGCTTTTCTCACAATTTCTCATGAAAATGTTTACGTCTTTATTTTAGAATAATACAGCTTAATAACGTATTTCGTTTTCGTTGGTGCAAAGACCATTTATACAATGTATTTTCCAACACAGGAAATTTAGGAGCTCCTAGCGATTTTCGCTTTCCTGGTCCGGTAAATGGTGAAGCAACTGTTGAGTAAATCTGCACCTCTTTCTTTTTGATGACACGTACAGTGGATTTAGCCATGCCATATTTTTGTGATAAAGATTTTGCACTGTACTCTTTTTTTTTAGTCAGATACAGCTACGCTTTTTTTTCTAATGTTAGACAATGTGTTTTCTTTGGACGCCAGAGCTAACCAAAGTAATACTAATATATCAATACTGTTGCTCGCTGCGAAAACCGTTCCCGGATATTCCCCAAAATTTAGGCAAAGAATTTCACAAACACTGAAATAAGTTACTAATTTGCTAATTACTAATGCCCACATTTTTCTTTCTATTTACTTAATATTTAGTGAAAATTAAAGACTTAATGCAATACACAAGCGGCTATGTATGAATAAGCCTAATTCTGATATAGCATGCCCACATTCTCCTGCTTCCCCTCAGTTTCCCATTGCCATATAAATCTGACTACTCCACAGTCTTTCTTATAGGTATGATACCTTTCGTAATAGATATAACGAACACGTGTATATATTTCCTTGAAGTAAAAGAATATATTCACATATTTATCTTATAAATTTTATTCAAAAGTAAATAATAACAAAAGCTATGAAAAAAAGATTTCAGAACTCGTATAAATTTTCTAGATGCTTATTTTCCCATACATTTTAAAGATCTCAGTAATCCAAAGATTTCGTTCACAAGTGAAAACTATCGTTGCTCGATTATGAAAGCAAAAAGAAATAATTTTACAATCCTTGACGAACAAAATACCAACAGTAAAATGATTACGAAACTTGCCATAGAATCCAGAAACCAGAGAAAGTTTTTCCATTTCCCTAAAACATAATCTTGCAATTTATTTTTCATTAACTTTTGCTTGAACACCTGTCATCGCTTTTCCCATACCAGTGCTCCCTATAAAAATTTTGAAATGTAGTAAATACCAATATTTCATGATTACTGGAGGTTAATATATAACCCCTTGTCACACTGTATGTTTTGGCTTTCGGCGGTACGGATCGCGTGCGGAATTTGTTTTTCGTACGGGTATTTTTACCGTAATTTTCCAGGTGCGACACTGGTTAATTATCTGCTGATGATGACAACTTAGTTGTCGAAATACGTATACAGAATACGAAAATTAATGTGGCAAGGGGTAATATATCAACATTCAGTGACCAAGTCAATCAACCACAGGCTCCATCAAAATTACCTACAAATATTTCAACATGTCACCTACACCAAATAAATATAGAACATATTAAATCACCACCATTAATCTATTTTTTTATGAAAACGAAATAGTCAATTAAGTATAATTAATTTTCAGTCAATATATCAGAGCTGGCTTGTCGTTTAAATGAACAGCTTATGCGATGATCTCGATTAATGGCTAGCATTAAAGGGTTTTACAGGTCGAGTTTAAAAACGATTTCAGTGAATTTAATCATTTATCGTTAATAAAGAAAAATGCTCGAGTTACCTACATGTAACAAGTGTAGGCTTTCCACTGTGATTAATATTGAGGATACATAGCGTATCTATTATATCCGTTTCGAAATTATTTGTTTAAAAAACTAAACCAATATCCAAAATAACAGTACGTGTATTTAATTCAGTACCAACCAATATTTTCATATGTAGTAAACACACGGATTGTTAAAATTTTCACTTTTTTTATTATTGGACATTTAACAAGAATTATTTCCCCACAAAGTGGTTCCTTCAGATAAGAAACGCCGAAATGCCAGAAAGACAGTTGCAGCCCGGAAACCCCAAAGAAAATAATGGCTTCTGAAGATGTATGAAGTAAATTAAATTTTAACTTAAATTGTAAATCACTGACGATATCATATTTTATACAATATTTAATAAACCTCTAAGTTAAGCCTATTTATTTCTAAACTTTCAAATAAATTTACTTTAATCAAGTCGAAATAAATTCTCATGAAAAATAATTTAAAGAATTAATAAACATATCAAACATTTACAATTTTGTAAAAGAACTCCAAAATTACATGTGTTAACTCTCTCTTTCGTTTTTAATCAAACATTGTTGCTCCTCAATTTAATTTAATGTTAATATTACAATGAAGCTTTACAATAACAAAATATATTCTTTATTTTAAACTCAAAAACTCGATGTGATTCTATTCTCTTCTCTATATCTCTATAAATTGTATTGTGTCACCAACTTAAATCCGAATTGTCTAAACTCTTCCAACATATAATAAAAATATTTCAAAATTCATAACGTAATTATTATTTAAAATACAAATTAATATAGTATTAATAACATAATATATTTATAAGAAAAATAACTAAATTAATACATTGAAGGTATTTTCTAGTAATATAAAAATATTTAGATAAAATTTAAAGCTTTACATTACCTTTTTTTAAGTAATAGCTTTACTTAATCTAGTATTTATTAGATTGACTGTAACTACTGCTGCCATCTGTTATTTAAAAATCACACAGATGAGACTAATACTAGAATTTTATAATGGAACCATTTTATTTCTTAAATAGATTTATTCATATTGACAGAACTCATATTACATGTACAATGCCAATCCACATATTGATTAATAATAAAAATATAAATTTTCACCTTTTCTCTCCTTGGAAAATATTTATAGAAATCTGTAGCTTTAATAAAAAACATCTTTGTCAAATGTAGACATCTATTGAAAATAAACAGAATTAATTTAATGTATTCTATATTAGTTTTAATTAAAATTATACCCAATTGCAGATATCGTAATATTATAACATTATTCAGATAAATATGACAATACAGACATACTTTCTGCGGGTAAAATTTATCTAATATTCATTCGTAATAAATTTAGACAATTATTTCAACATAATTTTGACTTATGTAAAATTTAATTTTCCTTTCGACTGATGAGCATCTGAAAGGACTAAAAATGACATAAAGTCATCATTAAATTTAGATATTGATGTTTTATTCTAAAAGTATACAATATCGAAGAAAAATACTTATTTTAATATTTAATAGTTGAAAATTTATTTTGTCGATATCTTTTTAAATGATCATTTTGCAGCAATGTCTAATAAAAATGATTTTTGATGACGTTTTACAACTATGGACGAAAAGTGATACATCACTACAATCAGGACACCAAAGAATAGTCAAAACAGTAAACATGGTGAGCCAACTCCAAAGAAAACCAAGATGATTCCGTCTGCTGGAAAAGTGATGGCTATCGTTCTTTGGACCTTCCGAAGTATAATTTTTATTGATTTCTTGCAACCAGAAAAGAGAATAAATGAAAGTTATAATGCCTCACTTGGTAAAGAAAAAGTCTTGTACCACCATAACGACACACTGTCATCTTACAAGTTAATTGCAATGGAAAAAGTGCACAAGTTACGGTTCCGATTAATTCAATATACGCGATTTTTATCAAACTTTGCTCAAGCGAGTTTATTCCTGTTTCCGAAGTTGCAGAAATGGTCACTTGAAAAAAAATTCACGACTGATGAGCATCTGAAAGGGCTAAAATGACCTCTAAAGTCATTAAATCTAGATTTTTAGCAGATGCTCCTCAGTCGAAAAGGGAAATTACCAAAATTTTCTTGAAATGATTGTCGTCTAAATTAATCGTAAACGCTATGATAATTCTTAGTTTATAAGTTTAAAGCGAAGTGAATTTATCGTTATACCCATCGAACAAGTCGGTCTAGCTATAGTTAATTCTCTCTAGACACACATACAGCAAGACCATCATATCCTTAGAAAAATCTGCGCACACTTTCGGTATTACTCGTACTCAGTCGCCAGTGTGTCGCTCGCTTCGGTGATTAGGTACATTCCCAACAGAAAGGCGCGGTTTTATTTTGTACTACGCGACGCCAAGAATAAGAATTTAGAAAATTTTTATTTATTAATATATGTTATACTGGTCCAAATGGAATGTAAATTATTAATTAATGAGGCTGCTAAGTGTTATTTAATAGTGTTCTATTGAGGATGTACTATGAAAGTAAATCTTAATATGATTAGGTAGATAATGTAATTACAAAATTTTTTAATAATACCCAGTAATTAGAAGCAAATAGCTTTATTTCAAAATGATTACATAATTACATAATAAATTACATAATAAAACACATTCACAAAGCAATGATTACTAAGTTATTCTGAATCATCGCTGAAACCAAAATCACTGTCAGATGTATCAGCACCCACGTTTATAATTAGTGACTCCGTAAGAACATCCATAAAAACTTCATTTTGTTTATATTCATCTTCGACTCTCTTCACGTGAGTGCAAAGTTTGTTCCAGTCATTTACTGTAATGCTTTTAAATTTTTCTTCCGCTAGCCTTTTAGCGTCCTCTAATTTAAATGTGACATTTTGTGATGCCACAAAATTTTTCACAGTCGCCCAAATCATTTCGATTGGATTTAGTTCAGGGTGATACGGAGGCAATCGTAAAGTTGTATGACCGTGTGCCTCCAAAATTGCGTCTATTTTATATCGTAAGTGTTGTTGTTTATTATATTTTATTAACATATATAACTGGGCTTTCGTCATATCAGATGTACAGGCAATACCTTTTTCGGTCAACCAGTGTAACATTTTTTGCTTGTTTGCATTAGAATTAGGCGCTGGATTTATCTGAACATTGTGGTATGGAGCATTGTCAATAACTAGTACTGAATTTTTTGGTAAATTTGGTATTAGTTTTTCAACGAGCCATTTTTGGTAATTTTCGAAATTCATTTCGTGATGGTAATCACCGGATTTTGTTCCGGATTTAAAAAGTAACAAAGCGTTTTCTACAAATCCATGGTTCTCACCTCCAGCGTGCAACATAATTAAACGCTGGCCCTTGGAGATTGTCGAAAATAACCCATTTCTTGACTTGTCTGTCCAACTTTTCGATTTTGTATGGCCGCTATGAATATAGGATTCATCCATATAAATAGTTGGACGATTTTGCCGTCGATATACATCTATTTTTCGTAAAAAATTTGTACGAATGTTTCTGATATCTGGTTTTTCTTGTAATATCTTGCGATTGTTTTGTGTAGCACAGAATCTAAAACCAAGCTTCTTTATAATTTTTCTTAAGGATTCTCGGCCGCCCGGAAAATTTATATCTTCTTTAAGTTTTTGTAGTAAATTTTTAATAGTAATCCGCTGATTATTTGCCTTGTGGAAATTATAAATAATATGTTTTATTTGGTATAGGTCAATGTCGTCTATTGAATCCATTACTAAACATTTCCTCGATCTTTTCTTTTTTGGCGATTTGAAAACTGGTAGTTGTTCTGTGTTCTCTTTCTCATTTCGTTCTGGTTCTGCTTGATATTCGTTCCCCTCTTTTAAAATATTATAGACAGAAGCTCTTGAAACACCAGTTGCTCTTGCTACGTATTCCTTTAATTCGCTTTTTGTACAATTTCTTATGTCTGTTTCGTTATCTGAAATTGTCTTTAAAAACTTAAAAACATTAAACACGACTTCACGGGTTTGTGAATGCAGTCCTTTTCCACCTCCTAAGTTGGACATTATTAATTATAATAAATAAAACAAATAATAACCAATTATAATGCAAGACCTCAATTACTCACTTTGACTAACCGTAACTTAACAACTTAACCACGCAACGATCATAAGCACACTGAGGACACAAACAGCTTACCGATGACTCGGAGTGTACCACCCGGCACGCCTACGATGCGCAGTAGATTTTTGTCCAAGGATATGATGGTCGTGCTGTACATAAGTATTCCAAAAATGGGCACAAAAGTATCTACGTTGTCAGACGTTATCTTAGAGTAATTACATGAGGTATAAGCATCAGCAGATATTATATCCGTTGTTAAAACAAATTTTAAGCTAACGTATGTGTAACACGGATACTATCATATGCCAAGTCATTTAGCTTGACGATACTTACAAGAATTAATCATTTACAAACGTCTTTTTGTATTGTAGAAATATGAACGGCTTCTGGTCTAGACAGAGTCCAATTATAACGAAAATGAAAAACGTAAAATGAAAGTTCAATTTTAAAAAATATCGGTCATGGATAAAGTTTTAATAGTGAAAAATTATTCAAAAATTAATCAATAGAGAAAATAAAAATATTAAATAAATTTTTCACCTATTGCCTTACAGTAGCCCAGTCTGTCATAAACTTTCTACGTACATTGACAAGAGTAACTGTTGAAATACTGTTATAAAGTTGCATTCTTGAATAGCTCCAGTATTATGAACCGGACAACCGTTTTGCTAAGACCAAACACTAAAATTTACAGCAGCATTGCGTACTACAGAAACAATATCATTCTGCAGCAGTTCTAAATATGACTGTGCAGTTAATTTTCCGTTTAAGAAAAATTAACCTATAATATGATCCGTTAAAATTCCTACCCAGACATTTATTTTCTGAAGATATCAAGTTGTGACATTTCTACTCAAAAATTTATTTTCTTAGGACCAATGCAGATGTATTATGGCGTTTATGGAGAAATCGCCATTACATTTTTCCGTAAAATTGGACCTTGTAACTCTCATATTTATTTTTTCTTTAATATGTCCCTAATTGTTATTTATGGAATATAATAATACTTGTTCCGAAATTTGAAGTTTAAAGTATGGTTCATTCGTTTCTACGAAAGCACGTACATTAACTTTCCTCCCCATCCTTTCCTGAATACTTTTGTAAGCATTTTTGAACTTCGATTAATATGAGGGTGGTCTGAAAAGTTTCCAACCTCAACGTGTGAAGCTGACAGCACTTATCAATAAAAGCTAGGGAATGTAGTTGTGTATCTATTGTCAGATGCTCACCAAAGTTTCAACAACTTTGGACTCGTAGTTATCATTTGAGTGAGTGAATGTGAGTGTCGAGTATCGAGCTGTCATTAAATATGTTTTTGAAAGGCAATACGCCTACCCAAATCAAAGATGAGTTGGACTCTGTGTACGGGGACTCTGCACCATCATTTACCAGTGAAATTTTGGGCAGCTGAATTTAAACGTGGCCGTAAGAGCTTGGGAGACGACGAACGTTCGGGACGTCCAAACACTGAAACTACTGACGATAGCATCGCTAAAGTTCACCAATTGGTGCTAGACGACGGTCGAATTAAAGTGAGAGAGGCAGCAAAGGCTATGAATATGTCCAAAGAACGTGTTTGTCATATGTTAAATCAAGATTTAGGCACGAGAAAACTGTCCGGGCGTTGCGTGCCGCGTTTTCTAACGTCAGACGTGTTCAAATGAACATTTTCAACGCTCTGTTGGCAAGGTTTAGGCGCCATAAATCCGAGTTTTGGCGCCGACTAATTGCTGTAGATGAAACTTGGATACACCGTCATACGCCCGAAATAAAAATACAGTCAAAACTGTGGACTGCACAGGGGAAACCGGCCCCCAAAAAAAGCAAAAGCTATTTTTTCGGCTGGGAAAGTGATGGCGACTGTTTTTTGAGATAGTCATGGAATTATCTTAACCGAAAATAAAATTCCGTTTCACCAAGACAACGCGCCGTCTCACACCATGGCGAAAATCCACGAATTACGGTTTGAACTGCTTGACCACTCACCAGATCTAGCTAGATCTGGTGAATAGCTTTTTTTTGTTCCCTCATCTAAAAATTGCGCTCAGAAGACAGAGAGTTTCGTCAAATGAGGAGGTAATCACCTTTGTAAACAATTATTTTGCAGAGAAAAACGCCGAGTATTATTTGGACGGATTAAAGAGAAGGTAGCATCGCTGGGAGAAGTGTGTAGAGTTACAAGGAGACTATGTAAAAAATAAATATAAATTTTAAGAAAAAAAAGTCTTGTATCTTTGTTAGGTCGGAAACTTTTCAGACCACCTTCGTATAGCCCCAACTTTTCATATCGATGTACATTATCTAGTATCAGATGACAAATCGCCCAATGGCTTCTTGAGATGAATTTAATATTTGTTTTTTCTCTTTAATGTAAACATTATCATCATTAGAACAATGATGACAGTGCCCTAACGCAACATCTGGTAACGCAGATACTTGTGCCTATTTTCGATGTACTTGTATGATGTACGTATTGTCCGATATGCTACATAGAAAACACTATAGCCAGACTACAATCCGTTCGATGTGTAACTCTAGTAAATAAAACACAATAATCAACTGTTGTAAATATTTATTATCTCTTTCTTTCAACATTATTTATCTAGATGATTTTTAAATTACTATGTGCATTACCACAAAATAATCTCAGAGATGAACTAAGTAATATCCATAAAAATATGTAAATAAAATCAGTATAAACAAATATTACGCTTGTATTTTCGATAAATGATAAGCAATGATAAAAATACATGTTTATAGATGATTTCTTTAGTGTATTCTTAACATAGGGTGAGACAAACATTTATGACATTATCGATTATTAAAGCAAGCAAAACACACAAAATATAATTTCACAAAACCATTCCGTTAGTTCAAAGATATATTAGTTATATGTTTTCAAATAATGAAATTTATATTATATACAATTTTTATAAGGAAGAGAAAATATATCTTTATATATACTTTACATTCGTATTTAGGTACTAAGTAATATGGACCCATTGTAAAACTTCAATCAATAGCAAATATAAAACTGTGCTTCTAAGTGATTTCAAATACTGACTATTAAATTTATACTAGTTAGAACTTCATAAATATATAGAAGTAATTTCATTTAAATATGAATAAATCCAGCAAAATAAGAATCGTAATATTGCCAATCATCCAGAAGGAATAATACTAAGGTAATAGCGAGATCATTACGAAATCGAAAATTAGCTACATGTGTATGTATAATAGTAAACTTTAGCAACCAAAATGAAGTATTGTAAATCTAGATTAAGTAGGTATATATTACGATTATTATATGTATATATTTCAATTTCATCGTATTGAATTCTTTAAGTATTCTTACATTGGTACTTAAGTGTTATAAAATGGGAGCTTCACCATTTTCATGAACAGAAACTGTTATTTTACACAATTTGTTAGCTAAAAAATTAAGTAAGCACGTTTTAAATTCGTTTTTCGCTTATTTAACGAAAAATTTCTAACGCTCGATAGTCCATGATAATTATATAATTTATTAAGTAAATGATATGAACAATTATTATTACTATGATTTAAAAGCAATACAAAAAATTTTCTCAACTTATTTCTGATAAAATTAAATTACAAATATCAACACCAAATACTATTTACTAATGTTATAGATATTTTCAGACTCTAGAATTTTCGAATGAGGATTATAGGCGACACTAACCAATTTAGTAATTTTCTTTTGCCCATCTCCTTTAAAACGTTAAAAGAACAACATTTCAAAAATGTATTTCTGTGTTTTGAGCCACCTTTAATTTTAAAGGAATGCATGGCGTAATTCTTGTAAAAAAAACATTGTCTGAATGACTTTACATCACTATATATAAAAAACAAGTATATATATATACAGCAGTAAAGCAAAAATAATAGCAGTGCATATAAAAATACCGAATCCAAGTATTTAATTACATCTTAGAAAAGAGATATCTATATAACAGATGACGAATGATGAACCGACGAAGTAGATTTACCAAAGCTATTCAAAAATCCGGAAATCCGGGCAACTAACTGATTTCTTAGAACACTAGGTTTTGCAAAATAATAGCAGTGATATCTAGAAAATCGAACATATCAGGTGTAAGGTTGAGTTTTATGGATGGTATTAAATTGGTTATGTATTTAATTTAGCATTGCCCAATAACATGGATCGAGCATTTGAAAAACGTGAATAAATTTACAAATTAATAAGAACAGGGAAAACCTACAAATTCTTTCAAAATACACCAACATGCCCAGCGAAAGTGATTAATAACGCAATAAAATATCAAGCAAAACCTGAACGAAGAGAAAGGAAGAGAAAAACATCGAATGGAGGTAATCGTCGCCTTAAAATATTTGTTCAATCACACCCTTTCACAACTTCGACTCAAATAAAACAAACTTTCGATCTTCCAAATTACACCTCCACTATTCTAATACGTTTAATACAGGATAAATCGATTGTTAAAAGTTCACGAAAAGTGCCTTTGTTGACGAAGCGACACGTTCAACACAGATTACACTTTGCTAGAGAACACTCAAATTGACTAGCTGCTAGATGGCAAAATGTGGTCAGATGAGAGTAAGGTCGTATTATTTGGATCTCGAGGATTAAGGCAGTATGTTAGATGACCTATGCGAACAGCATTCAATCCAAGTAACACTATAAAGGGTGTCAAACATGGGAGAAATTCTATTATGGTATGGGCATGTTTCTTATACTATGGTATTGGTTCAATCTTTTGGATACAGGAGACTATGGATCGATTTGTATATCTAAATTTATGTCTCTTCGCTGGGTGTACATGCTTGATAACGACCCGAAACATGCATGTCATAGAATTAAGAACTGGTTACAGGAAGCTTCAATTAAGTTTCCGATATAGCTTGCACATTTACCAGACCATAATCATATAGATAATATATGGACAGACGTGAAAAAGGCCGTTTATGCAGCAGGCAAAAATTATGAATCGGAAGTATATGGCGCTCCATTCCAGATGTGCGATGTCAACCATCGGGTGATTTCATGCCACGAAGATCTATGATATTATGTATTTGTTTACATATTATTTTTCAATACTGCTGTTTCTTCGCATACCAGGGATATATATTAAGTGGAATTATTTCTAAATTTATTATTTTGCTGTACAATGAACATATAGATTATATTTTACTTAATAAATTAAGTATAACTACATATACGGAGTTTATAAAGTGTTGTGTTTTACTTTTTAACTTTTTTCAATGTTCTACTACCATTATGTCGCGTACTGCTGTATATATATCAAATGAAATTATGACTTTAAATAAGAACAATTAAGTATGCTCCAGACAATTGAGTCTCTGCTTAAGACTAATTCCATATATTTGTGTAGTTCATCAAGTACTTTCTTGTATAAATAGATTCATTTATTTAGACTAAAATGTTATCTATAGTAGTTATATTAAAATAAAATATATTAGGCACTTTTCTATTAATATTTTAACTTAAGAACATTTGGCCATTTTATGTTACAGTCTCGTTTCATGACTAAACATTCTACACTATTTAATAAAACAAAGTATTTTCTTCCGAAATGGAAAAAATTAAGCACAAAGAAACAGAGCCCTTTCCTACATCATAGTAAAAGTGCATTACATTTATTAGAGATGTCTTAATTATTTAGTTAACTGAACTAACATATAAGAAACAGTTTGATTAATAATCATAACAACGTAAGTTAGCTTTTGTTCAATTATTTAAAGAATACAATCTGTAAATATGTTAATTTTGGTTATTAAGTAGAAACCAAATATACTCAAGCAAAATCAGTTCTAATTCAGAATCGTTTGGATTACATGTTTTACAAAGAATATTTAAAATTGTTAAAGAAAAATAAAACAATTATAATGGAATAGACCTAATTGTGTGAATAATTTATTTATTTACACACTAATAGCAATTTAAAAATTCTTAGCTAGAACCATTAATAAATAAACCTTAAATATGTACGTAATAAATAAAAATATTCTCTTGAAACTATTAACTGCGTAATAAAATTTAATTTTAAAACAGATTCCATTACATGTCATTGAAGATGAGTTGTGACGAATTGTATTATCCTATCTGAATTATTTAAACAATAAATGTCTATCTAATTTTAGTCCTGTAGTTTATTGCCAACAAACATTCTGAATATATTTATATTGAATAACTGACTACATTACATAACATTTTCTATGTTCATATAATACCAACGATTTCAATAAGAAAAAAAGTATTATGATTCTATAAAATACTGTATATTTGTATTGCTCTTGATATAAACATTCATTTCATATCAATTAAAGACGTCATGCGTTTATGTTCTGAATAACAGATTAAGTAAAATTAGAACAAAATTCCACATAGTTACAGATACGTATAGCACCAATGACGTAAAATAGAACTTAATGTGCTTCTATCAAACTAAAATTAGTCTAGTGACAAAAAACAACAAGTAATTAATTCTAAACTTGATGAATACGTAAGTAGGCAACATTCGAAAGTTAATTTGTTTACATATGTTTGGTAAAACGAAAATGATTGATCGTGCAAGAAAATATTGGAAGAAGATCTCGGCGATTAGTCAATAATGTAGTAATTACGAGTATATACAGTGAGTCTATAAAGTATCGAACATTCTATAATTTTCACATCCGGACGCAATGAAACAATCTTTTAAAATTTTGTCATATAATATATAAACTACACGTAATCTTTATTACATTACAAAACCACGCGAAATGTTTAACTGTATAAATTTATTAAATTAAAACTCGAAAACTAAATCAATAAAGTATTTGAGCACTTATGAATTACATTAGAAAAAAAAAGTTTAAATATCCGGTCAAATCCGAAGTAGTTTCAAATCTATAAATCGGGAAAGAAAATATTTCAGTTAGTTTAACATAGTCGCAAAAATGATAGAACTGAGTGATACTTAGAAACAAGTAACTAAACTAAGCAAAACTTTGCACGAAACAGCTAAAAGTGTAGAAAAACTTCTACCCCAACGCGGAGAAAGCCAAATCGTGAGTGAAGTAAAAAAAACCGAAAACTACTGGGAAAAACTCAGTGATGTATATCCAATTATCAGAAGAGGTTTTTATTTTACTTGTCCTGTAATCACCATGCTCCGGTAATACGGTCCCAGAAGACGTATTTAAAAGATTAAACTGGCTTGATAAAGGTATTTGATTAATGGAAAAACGTTAAACCATTTGTGAAATGCAGTATGGTATTATCTAAATATCGGAAAACAAAGAAGAGGCATGTCACATAGTGGAATTTAAAAAACAATCAGCTAGAATCGAACTCCAGATAAATCTCTCAAAAACAAAACTGATGTGCAAAGAAGAAATTAAAATTCGCAACCAACTAACAGAGAATGTACCAAACTATGTACATCTAGATCGCACAGTACACTTAAGAAAAAAAAATCAAACCCAAAAAATATGTAAAGAAAAAAGATTGACATGGATAACCTTTGGAAAATTGAAAAACACCTTGAAAAACGGAATGATTCCTATATACCCATGAAGTCTTGTATATTATCAGTGTGGCTTTCTAGTACTAATGTACGCCGCTCAAACGTCGACTATTACAAAGAAATCGCTTGACATGCTCAGAATATCGCAAAGAGCAATGGAAAAGTAAATGATAATGGTATCAACAAACAAATAAGGGGCAAAGGTTAAGGATATTGGCGAGAAAATGGCCGAACTTAAGTGATTTTTGCTGGCGATGTGCGCAGAATACAGCGTTGAAGAAAGACCAAATTAGATTGGAGACCTTATTAAGGAAGGCGATATAGGAGACGCCCACCAATGCTGTGGATATGATGATATGAAACGTACAGCGGGTCTGATATGAATGTGGAATCTGAAGACAAGAGAAAATAGATAGATATGAGGCAAGTGAATATCCAGAAATGGAATGAATGTCACTTTCAAAAAAGAAACGATCTTATAAATGATTATATTTCGGAGGTATACTATAATTGCAAATACAGCGAATTTGTACAGTTTGTGGTAAAATGAATGTCTCCCCATGCTAGGGCCAAACATAAATACTATTTTTAAAGCCGAATCCGAACATCTCCATTTACAAATATATAAATACAACTGCACGGAACCACCTTTGAAAGTAGTATTGATATTTAACATTATTTTTTCACAGACTAGTCATTCAAATAAAAAGACAGAAGTTACTGAAATCATTGGTTGACTTTTTCTACATATTATTTAGCTGTAATTCACAAATAAATTAATATATGAATGCCACTTTCGATCACTACCTAATCCATTATTAATTTTAGAATTAATTACTAGATCTAACTTATACACGATAATTACAAAATATTCCAATACTTCCTCTCGTTTTTGAAATATCTAGATTATTATAAATAATCTTAATAACTTATAAAACTTAAAATTTATTTTGTGATAATTTAAATGCACTTACAAAAACGTAGCCAAAAATAAAATAAGCACATACTTCTCAAAACACGCTCTATATATACATATTCATTATATAAAAAGCAAATTCTTTATGCTTTCAGTAAATAGAGAATGTCTTGCGTAATTATTAATCAAAAGAACATGAGTCGTAACTGAAACAGTACAGTCTAAAAGGATTGAACATTAATATTGCAAAAATATATGTATTTAAACTTATTTCTAATAATTTTCCATTACGGAAGATGACAAACTTATATATTTACATATTAAAAAATATTTGAGAATTATTAAGTACTTAATTATTCTATTAACTAAGCAAAACCTACACATTTTCCAGAGAAGTAGCCCACGGCTTAAATTTCATATAGAATAATAACAACAGTGTTGTAACAGTCCCGCAATAATATACAAATATTTTGATTTGTTTTTTATTTATGCACCTCATAATAATAAAATATGAAGACGGATCTAGTAAAATAAAGTCTTTTCACGTTAATTCTAATACTACCTACAATTAAATATGCGTTATTATATGAAAATAATATATACTACTAACAATTATTTACACAGAATTCTTCCATATAAAGCAATAACTTTTTTATTTTCTCTCGATTTTATTTTTATTAGTATCATGCCATAAGGAATAATTTCTCATCGTACCTCTCTTGGATTGATACTAAAATGCTAAGATACAAATTAGTGTGAACAGTAAAAAGAATTTGTACAATCAATAATACAAGAGCGTGTACCAAATATTTTTATAGAAAGCTTATTTTCATTGGTGTTTTACTACAAATAAGGCGCGTACGTATTATAAAGAGACAAGAATCGTAGACGACTAAAACGCTAAGAGAAAGACGAAATCATCTTGGCACTATTTAAAAAAACCCAATAGTAACGCGGCATAAAGCACAGAAAATATCATTCAAGAAGAATATTAGCATCGGTTTAATGACAATAGAACAGCTGTTGATTACGTCTGGTTATGGATGGAAAAGCAGGAAGTTCAAACCCTTTTTAAAAGAAACGCACGTCTGAAGATGACTGCAGTGGACAAAAGATAACATCGATAGGAATTTCAGCAATGTAATCTATACCGATGGGTCCTCCTTTTGTGGCATCAGTTTCAAAACCACATGCTTGGTCAGTTCATGGGGAAACCTGTTTCGGTGCAATATTAAGCATCTGATTAAAGTACGTTTGGGGGGTGCTTCTATAAAAAAAAGATTTTGGCACAATATTTTTACGGATTTTTCAAGTTGCCGGACGCAAAAATCTTATTGAAAATGTGTGAGCCGCAGTAAAAGTAAAGCTTCAAGAAAGGTGTGTATTTACTTTCAGCCATAATTTTGGCTACAAGTTTTGTTGGAAGTATGCCTCGATGCTGATAGACCATATTCAACAACGAAGGAGATTGGAGTTGCTACTAATGAATGCATTGTAAGTTATACATTATATTTTGAAAATAAAATTTGGTAAAGCTTTTTTAATGAAATTCCGTGCAGGCTCTTTTGTTACTAGATGTATGTAACATATGTAATAAAAATGAAAAACATTTTTTAATTTTAAAAGTATAATAGGAGTTCCTTTCCAAATATAATTCCAATTAAATCAAAACCTATGCAACAAATTTTATGACTATGTATATTTGTATATACAGTACGTTTCGTGATGTGTAAGGCGAAATACAGTATACTTATAATAAATACTCAAATGTAATGTAAAATAAATTTTTCTTTCCTAAGTCTTTACTATATACTTACAGACTTAATAATACATTGGGAAAGACTTTCTTGTGATGTCTAAATTAATACAAATCTCTGCGCTATGTCAATCCAGAGGTAGTGATTTTAAGTTTTTGCCTTTCGTTACATCTTCAAAAAAAGCTACTTCAATAACTTTATCTCAGTAAAATAAATTTAATGTGGGTTAAAGTTGTTGAGAAACATATATATATATATATATATATATACAAGAAAACGCTTTTTGTTACTTTAAAAAAAAATTAAATTTTGTATGGATACTTAAATTTTAATGAAATATTAATAAAACATATTTTTAATAATTTAATAATGCTCTGAATATGTGTATGATTTATTAATCAAAGAATTTTCAAAATATTTCAGTAACTAGGAATATTACGAGCTTTCTCAGGTATAGGAATTTTAAGTATATTATGGAGCAGAAATAAGGCTCGAATATTAAACGTAAATAACAAAGTAAGCCTAAATGCTATTCGAAAAGGTTGGGCGTGTCTCAATTGGGACACGACCTTTGTTCGAAGTGAACCTTGTATTTGTGCTGCGTCGAAAAAATGTTAAATGTTCAGAGTAACGTGCCAATGTGAAACTCGAAAAATCCGCAGCAAAAAATTATGCTTTATTGAAAGAATAGTATGAAAGTGGGTGTTTATCATGCACTCTGGATTTTGACTGGTTTGAGGAAGGACGAAAAGTGATCGCAGATAATCCCAGGATTACCTTGCATGTCAAAAACGAATACAAATATTGAAAAAGTCGATGAATTGATTCGAAAAATTGTCAGTAAAATATTTGCACTGTTGTTTTGAATTCACAGGAATTAATAAAGAAAGTGTTCGACAGATTCTACACGAAAGTTTTAACATGAAGAAAGTGTGTTCGAAAATGGTACCGAATAATCGCACATTTGAACAAAAGGTATCTCGAATAAACATTTGAGTTGACACTTTGCAAATCATCTAAAGAGGCCATACATTCTTTACTAGAAAGCGCCATAATTTATGATCAGCACTCAAAGAAACCATTTGAGACAACAGAAACTGTGAAAAAAAACGATAGAGATTATGAGCATAATTTCAATAACATCGCATTAAGAGTTGTTGACAAAGGTATATTCAAAAGGATAATATTAAAATTATGAAAAATTACCAATAAAAAAAATAGTTGCATTAATCCGTTTTTTTAGAGCCATACTCCGTATATCACAAAAATCCAGTCCAATTAGTGTTGAAGAGAAAGTATCTAGTCTCTGGAGTTTATGAATGAAGGAATGTAGAATCTAAAAACATTTTCATAACATTGGCTTGGAATGTATGTATGTATACTCGAAAATGATGATGGTCAAGAGTTAAACATATTTATAAAAATACACATGAACCTAGATATAAAGAGGACAAAACTATTTTGCGAAGATGTGTGAACAATGTAGAATTTCTTCCTTTATTACAAAAACAGGAAAACAAAAAGTAAGATCGGAAGGAAAATTCTGGACAATAATGACATAAAAAAACACTACCACACTAAACAGTAACAGAAGAATACGAGATATGTCAATACTGTACATTATAAAAATACTTTGCTCAAGACGATTATATTGTATAAGACGTATGTATGTATATTAAAATCAAAAATTACTTGACAGCTAAAGATATTCTCAAATAACCTAATACAGAAAAGACCTTCTAGAAGGCCACGACCATATTGTACAGCCAACCAAATTTACAAACGAGCAGATTTGCAACACATAACAGAAATAAACAACACAATTAGTAAGGCTTAAAAGACTTTTTAGTATCGAGACGAGCATAATTCAATAAAACGTTTCAGAACTTTTTTCTTTCGATAGAAAGATTGCTTATGAAAACATAAAAAAAAGGAAATGTTTTTTCAACTATTTCTTGAAATTAAATCCCAAAACTGAAGCTATCAAACCCTGCCAAAGTTGTCACGCATTTACTTCAAAAATTAACATTTGCAACTTAGAAAGTAATAAATCGGTGGCTATCATATATGATTTGCACATGGTGAAAATAGACCAATAAATATTAATAAACGATTATTTGAATCAATGTTAAGATGCAGTTAATAAATAACACTATAATGAGTGTGTGAATGTTTTCCCGTTTTATAATTTTTTACTGACTTTGGCGGAATGAGCTCTTAAACTTTCGAGTTATAGTTCTTCTTTTATTTTGCCTTATTTCACTGAAATTCATATTAGTATTAGTATACTCCAAAATTAATATTACAGAACTAAACTCACTAGTTTACTAAACTAACTAACTGATGAGATTAGTACAACCCAGAACAAAAATGGTACTGTTGTTTTACATATTATGGAACACCGCCGTTAAATACATACCTATGCTATAAAACAAATAAGACCTTTAAATATATTATAAGTAACAGTAAAATCAAAATCAATAGAATGAACAAACATGGTGTATATGAACTTAAATGTGGAATTTATACGTCAGTATACGTACGGTGGACAAACAGGAAGAGGTTTCCATACAAGATTACAGAAACGTTGCAGAAGTTTTTTGATAGAAAAAAGTGGATTGTACAGTACTAGTCACCTTAGGAAATGTGGCTATAACTTTAAGCGTGATATTATAGTGCTAGAAACGTATGACAAAGGCACTAGTTATATTACTTAGAGATAATTGAAATTAACAAACGGAAAAAGTCTCCCCAATATATGTTATTTAGTGATACAGCTTTAAACTGCTCCTCCTTATTAAATATTTTTGATATAAATGTAGTAGTAGTAGTGTAGAATTGTCATTCATTGTGAATAATGTTATTAAACATTGTTTTTCTTGACTTTTTCATTATGTTTATGTTTATATAATAACCAAAATACTTTTAGACGATTATATATATATATTTGTAAACATATAAGAGCTTGACTTCTATCTAATAAAAGTGAAAATATAGAAAGACTACAAAACAATTAGTGCATACAAATAAGAGAAAGTTTCTTAAAATACTTAACATACATAGATATATTTTTTAACATAAAGCAATTTACCAAAAATATAAATACACATATAGAGCACATAATTTAGAAAGTATTTCTTTAATTTGAGTATATTAAAACGTTTATTCTTTCTAATTATACATATTTTATAAAAATAGAATTATAGATTTTTCTCTACCTTATCTATTCGATGATTAACTTCAGTGAAGTATTTCGAGAATTTAAAGCAAATAATTGAAGATAACTTTTTACTACTTCAAATACGTTTGAGTAATTCAATTCAATTCAAAAATGAATATTTGACAATCACACTATACTCAACAAATGTATGCCCTAATTAACATTTACCTGTACATATACTGAAATAGAAAATATATCATTTAACCTTACTCTATAACAATAATAAAGCTGTATTTTTGATTTATTTGGTGGGACTTGTTACAACACTTCTTAAACTTTATATACTTAAAATGTAGACTTCTAAAAGTACCCAATAATTCCTCTTTGTTCGCATTCATTAACAAAATTTCGCCATATGAGAATTCAAAATCTAAGATGAATGAACTAATCTACTGAGTGAATGGCATATTTAAATTTTTTATTCGAATGACGTTGACCGGCGTTCCATAAAGCGCGAATCTTGTCGCCAGGTAGATCTGCCGGTCCGTAAAGATATTGCCCTTGATATACTTTACCACGGAGGATATACTTTACATTTGCCCATGATAAAATGAATTGTGAAACATCTGTATGTGTTATATTTGCTTTTTTTGCTAAAGTCCCTGTGACATGTACGTCATCGATCCAAAAATAGTTGCTACGTTGGGCTTCTCTGTACAAACTAAACACTATATCAGGAGAGTATATTAATGCAAAACCAGGACAGTATGTAGGATAAGTTCTGTCAGCATATTCTTTCACTGAGACACGCCACTTCGAACGATAACTTCTAAACACTTCAGCGTTCTTCTGCAGCTTGCACAATAACAAATCTGTAACACCGTTGGGCGATAAATCTACTTTTAAAAAATCTATCACCGTTTCAATGTTGACGAATATATCGTCGTCAGTCTTTAATATGTATTTTGCTTGTGGGCAATGGTAAATTACATATTTCAGCACCATCACATGTTTGTACGTCATATTTCTATAGGTGTCCATGAAATTCCCCTGAGCAAAATCTCTGTGTATCTCATTCTCCTCTTGTAATTTCTCTTCAAGAGTATTGTTGTTAACATTACCCAACATGAAAATAATTTTCATGCCATCTCTGGCCTGACCCCAAGTTTCCCGGATAATTTTTCTCTTTTCAAAGTTGTCGGGCGCTGAATGAATGAGAATTAATAGCAAAGGATTTGAATCGTTACATACATTATCCACTACTTGAAAATAAAAGCCTTCCAAATCTATAAGTCTGTTGTAATCGCCATCAGGTAATGTGTGAACAGGATACACGCAAGTGTAATTGACCGGATTTATCTTGTAGACAGGTAAAGCCTCTTGATATCGCACCACGGCAGATTCCAAACCAATCATCACCTGCCATAGTGAGAACACTACCAAAAATAGTGCTATGAGTATACCATAGCTGAGCCTGAAACGTTTTTCGTGCATTTTTCAGTACTTTAAGTGAACATAGTGAAATTCTCGAAAGGTCGGATGATACCTGTAAAAAAAAACGAGTGTTAATTCTTGCAATTCCTCTTCATCTTGTTCTATATTTTTATCATTCATGGTATAGCGTAAGAATTAATTATACTACACAAATTTAAGAAAAAATAAATTAAATAAATTGAACTACTAAAATTGACATTTTTATAAAAGTGACGTATATCAAATAAAAATATATTTAGAAGGTTGACAGTTATTTAGTTATAATCAATTCTTTTTCATGAATGAATAATTTATTATATTTAAAATAGTATGCATTAATTCAAAATTATAAGTGATGATAGTACAGTCCATTTAAGAGTGCAACACCCGCGTTTCTCGATTTGAACAATTTCTTTTTGAAAACACATCCTAAAAATTATTTAACCTCTATTTAACATTACTACACAAGCTGTATGGAATTCTCAAAAAAAACTTGAATTAGAAGTTTTATTAAAATTAAAAATATTTAAATTTTAAAAAGAATTCTAAATTGTATTAATATCTTTAAATTTCCATAGTCATTGTTCATAATGTTTTCTGGACTGGAAGCGTTCTTGCAAGGCATATACATATAAGACTGCTGTTGATCGTCTCGCTGCTATGCTGAAACTGAGGGTCTGCTAGCTCGGGAATGGATTATATAGGAATTATATAGAAGTTACTCCAACTCATTAGTGGATAGTCGTCATCGCTATTAAGATTATTAGGCTGTTTTTGCATTTGTATAGATTAACGTATTTTGGATATGTAATAATATGGGTTACAAAATAGAATCTGAACAAAATCATATTGGATTTGGTATCCAGTTTCTAACTTATGCTTAGTAAGTGTAGATTCAGTTGCTAACAACGTCCTAGTACAACGTTCATGAAGACCAATTTATTCCTTTTTCTCGCCAATATACGCACTGCTACAAGGAATCCTGTAAACGCAAGAGCTTTTTAGATAATTACGATCTTTGATAGAGAAGAGTTCTGATGGTATGGAGTGGAGTTTGAAGATGGTTTTGACGTTGTGCTTTAGAAAACTCTACTTGTTATTGATTAAGCCTTTAGTTCATGGCTTAGTTGATGACTTTCTAACCATCATTCAGAACAGAAACAATATTGTTATGAAGTTCCAATCCAAAGAACCTTCTCTATATCTGAACGTAATTCACACATACAACTAAAATTTGAATAAATAATAAGTATTTCAAGCTATATAACCATGCCAGCATAAACTAACATCTCAATCCAAGACTAACCAGATCCGTTCCTCAACCCACGTATATTTTATACCTCATACTCAAGACGTCAGTGACCGTATCAGTAGAGTCTTTCTAAAGTACAACATCAAATTCCATTCTACACTATCGGCCCCTTTCTCTGTCAAAGACCGTAACAATCTAGCAACCTCTGATATTTACGGGGTTTCACTCTTCTGTGGCAATGTTCATGTAGACGAGAAAAAGTGTTCAGTTGACATTCGTGTTGCCAAACACGAGCGTTGTTCTAGAACGTTGGGCACAGCCAAGTCTGAACATATTAGAAATCGGACTCCAAATTCAGTTTGATTGTATACCACAATTCATATTATGAGAGCTACGAAGTCCGCAAAACCATAGAAATCCAAAAACACTCTAACAACTGTAAACGAGATAACAGCTATTCTTTACCTGCCAGTTGGCAAATCTTTCAAAACTATTTCATTGAAAACACAAGGCTTCAATGACCCGGAACAAGTCCTATATAACTGCCTCCAAAACTAAAGAACCCTCAGTTTCAATGCAGCATCGAAAATATTAGCAGCAGTCCTGGGGATATTCCTTACGGCAGCGAATAAGACGTTGGCAAATGAAGCAGCGGTTCTAGAACACAAGCCCAGAAGAAACTATGCCAATTTAGAAAATTGAGTTGTGACAATTTGAATCGAAATAAAACTAAGCTGTTGAACGGTTGCCAAATTATGGGCATTCAGACTGGCCGTTGATTAATTATGTAAACGTTTGGCTAATTAATAATTTATTAAAACAACATTAGAGTTGGCACTGAGAGCGGTCGGTTAGTGGCGCGTGATGTCCACACATAACCCTAGTTTTCTTAGTTTTTAGTTTGACTTAATGTTGTTTCCAATTTTATCACGCATTTTTTCATAAAATTATCCTGCTAGGTAATTTCAACATCGAGTACTTATTTCAGAAAAAGCGAAATGATTCATTATCTAATAAATTAAACTGTATAGATTACACGTAATCAATATTTTTTTCTCTTTCTTTTTATTTATTTGCTGTAAACTGCATAGCACAAAATTAAAAAAATCGAGTTTGGTGTTGAACGGATAGTTAGACTATATTTCTTTAAGAGAATTTAAATACAGGATATTTTTAAAAATTTTATAATTAATAGATTTTTGAAGGAAGCTGAAATTATTGATGGTTTTCAATTTCCTTCAAAAATCCATTTCTCATATTCTGATATTTTAATTTGACTATGCTCCATTTCACAAAAAAAAACTCCAAACACTTAAACTGAATAATACACTTGCAATTAGTTATCATTTATCTAAGCTTATGACTATACCTTTTGGATTGTAGACATATAATATTATGTAAACAGAAAATTGAGCTTGACGCTTAATAATGTGAATGTAACAGTGCAGTATCATGGTGGAACAATCATTGCGTGCGAATGTATTCATGCGAATATAAACGAAATTTTATTGCTGGGGACCAATATTTTAAATAAATGGAAATACATGAACATTTTAAAGACAAATTCACCAATAAATGATGTCAAATTGACAAAAGCACAATGCTTCAACAAATACTAAGGGAATGGATATAATATAATAATATTCCATAATTGATTACATCCCCATAAAGTCCTTATTTAAATGTTATTGAGCATTTATGTTTATAAATTTAAAAAAACAATTGTGTTATGAAATAGCCAGTAAAAACATTTGTACAAAAAGAATTTCAAGCTGTGGAAAATATTGACCCAACAATACAAAAAATTAATATCAGGGATGTCTAGATGTTTAGAGGCTAAACTAGATATTAAGTTAGCAAATCCAGTAGAAACGGCACGAATATTTCTTCAACCATTAATAGGTATCGCTGATGTAGTAAATGAAAACATTGCAACATACAGCGATGGAAATAGGCAAAATTCAGAAAAGTGGTACTAATAGTTCAATTATATTAAATTTATTAGTAACGATTTTAATGAAGTCATGAACTGCATATTACTATTACAAACCTATAAAAAAACACTTAAAAAATGACGTTTTAACTAAAAATGTACTACAAAAAATATTAAAGAATTGCATGAGAAAATAATAATAATAAATTTAATGATTATTATTATTAATTAAATAATTAATTATTTTCTTGGTTCATATATCATCGATTAATCTGTTATTTACACATTACACTCTTCTTAATACCCTAAAATGTATATAATTAACTGAATGCTAATACGGAACTGATAGTAATATGATATTACAAATATTTAACCAAACTTATCCACTTTCCACTTCGTGCATTTGCATACTAAAACCGTTGCTTAAAAGGGTAGGTATTTATTCACATTTATTACCAGCTAAACCCCTTGCACGTCTTCACAACGCTGTCAGTAGCTCGCGTTGTGCGAGCTACTGACAGAACGCTAGAAGTGCCAACGGTAAACATAACCTAGAATAAAATAATACGCTAATAATAAACAGCAGTTTATCTTTTCGACTTCAAAACAATACTAAATTTATTAAATTATATAATAATAATAATAATAATAATAATAATAATATAACATAAATGAGATCTCTTTAAAAACATTCAATTACATTAAGTTTTTCATAAATCCCCCTGAATATAATTAAAATGTGCGAAGTTTGAACTCCTTTATGAGTCATTTATTACCAGACTAAACACCGGAAGTTACGGTCAACTCACTTAGGTACACTTGTATGTGTAATTAATCAATAACGAGATATTATCAAACAATATGAGTGAGTGAATGATTTATATGCCAAGAAATTCACGTAAAATTCAAATGAACAAAGGGCAACAGTACAGCAATGACATCTGTTGGCGAGAAAAGGTATTTGACCTGTGTTAATGATTCACTTACTATAACGTCAATAGTATAAAAAACACATACACATGCTATTATTTTAAAGGTGGGTTAAAAATAGACCGTAAAGCAATGAAAGGTATTTAAAAATTTATACAATGAATATCCGCCCTTTACCAGCGATAAAGTAAGAATATAGAATTGGAAATTTTAAAACATTTTTTCTGCAGTATCAGTTAACAAAAGCGCATTTTATGTGAAAAAGTAAAGGCTGTTTTAAATTTCGAGGTTTTTTTAAAGAATAAATAAAACACATAATTTGCATTCACTTTCAAAAACATTTTATTGGTAATTGAAGTATCAGTTATGACATTTATATACGAAAAATTGAGGCTCCATCTCACCAATGACACGAATAATTTCATCTTTCAAAGCAGGAATTGATTGTGGATTGTTTTTACAAACCTGACTTTTCACATAACCCCAAAAGAAACTACTCTAACGGTGTCAAACACATGATCTTGGTGGCCAATTAATATCACCGTGTCTTGAGATTACACGTCCAGGAAATTTTTCTCTCAATAAATCAATTGAATCTTGTGCAAAGTGGGGTGTAGCGCCACCCTGTTGAAACCACATATCCTCTAGACTAATATTCATTAATTCAGGCCAAAGAAATTCGGTTACCATACGACGATATTGATAACTATTGACAGTTACAGCTTCAGCAGCAGCATTTTCAAAGAAGTAAGGTCCAATTACACCACCTGACCATAATGCACACCAAACAGTAACTCGTTTAGGATGCATAGGTTTCTCGTGAATAATTCGTGCATTTTCCCCACCCCAGATACGGCAATTTTGTTTATTAACATAGCCACCAAGTTCAAAATGTACCTCATCGGAAAACATTATTTTTTGAGAAAAATCAGCTGGTTGTTCATTGATGAAATTATATATTTATATATGAACGACGTTTTAAATAATCTAATGGCTTCAGTTCCTGTGTTATTGAACCTTATATGCCTTCGCAGATAAATTCTTGTCCAAATTGTTGTGAACGTCATCTAATGGACATTTCAGGATCTTCAATAACACTTTCACGAACCAAACCAATATTTTCTTGTGAACGACCAGTACGACTGTATTTTTCACTTTTTTGATCTTCCACGGAACCGGTCTCTTGAAATTTTTTAATAATTCGACCAACAGTACTTTCATATGGACGATTATGTAAACCATAAAATTCACGTAATTTTCTAAAAACTCTTTTCACAGAACGCTGATTTTCATAAAATAATTCAACAATTTGATCCCGTTGCTGTACCATGTACGAAGCCATTTTTATAAATGTCACACTTTTTAAATGCCCACATACTCATACAAATTCAGTGCGCCCTCTATATTTTATTTATTCTTAAATAAACCGCGCAATTTAAAACACCTTTTGTTATTTTTGGATATGTTGTAATTTCGTTCTCTAATTCAATCGAAAGACCAAAATGAACCAGTCCGTTACCAATAATATACACATCTTCCCATTGCTTTGAAGTTATTAAGGTACCTTTATCCAAATTATAAAACGCAAATCAACATCACATAGAGTTGAAACAGTTATCTATTAATTATTGTAATAAGTAATAATGTTTACTACTTTAAATCAAAATTTTATAACTGCGTTGAATAAATTTCGAAATCTGCTATTCTATTTAAATTACATGCAAGATGTATGCTTCTTAAATAATGTCAATGTGTTCACCTTTACATTAAAAATACGAAAAGCAAATTTGATAGAATGTAAATACAATAATTAGAGTTAACTATAGCGGTCAATTTTTATCGGCGCAATAAGAGTCCGTTATGGTAAGTACATCTGTACCAACAAATATATAGCATACAATGAAACACTTACCTTATAAACAGCTATCATTACGTAGCATAAGTTAGATAAGATTGGCAAAAAGTTTGCAGCACTACGTTATAATGTTTCCACATTTATATAAGTATCTCGGTGAACGATGTGTGCCGTTATGAAAAAATCTTTGAAATTAGTTAACAGATTTATAAATGCACCATCACAAATTTGTCGTGGCTTTATAAACTCAGAATCCTTTTTAAAAACACTATCGAACTTTTCTATTTTACGCGACTATTTTTTGCGTCGACTACATTTACTTTGTCCACTATTTGGATTGACTCCATTAACAATAACTCAATATTCTCCAATTTTTCTATTGCGTTAAGGAATTTTTTATAATTATTGTAAAAAGTTTTTAAATCTGATAAAGGAAGAATCTTACCTAGATTTCCTTAACAGATTGAATTGTAAAATCACAGATTGAATTTGCTTAAAATACTGAGAATAATAAAAAGCCACCTTCAACCATGTTTATCAAGGTGTAAGAATTGGCTCTGGTGGTTTGAGAATACCAGGGCACTATCAATGAAATTCTCGAGTTCGCTTGGAAGATTTGGGAAACACTTTTTTAATATTCGCTGTTAATCCAACCACTTCTGGAAAACATTCTCAAATAGTTTGTGCCCCAAGATGTAAACCATGAACATTACACACCACAAGTAAAAGTCTTTCACAATCTTCTTTAACGGACGAACGACGAACGAACGACCTACAGAACGCATTGTCGCAGCACAATCGCTCTAAACATCAACAGTTGACTACTTGAAAGTTGAAATTATTATAGTGTATCCATCACTACTCTCGTAATTGGTTCGCCAGTACACTTTTCTAACTTTTTCCTAGCTAATAAGATCGAAAATGTCAATTGAAGTGGTTCTAGTAGACATACTGTAACATGTTCAATAGAATTTTTTTTCGACTGTAGTTTCATAACATATAAACACAACTGTTTATCTTTTACTTTCTCAGTTTGGATCCTGTCTTCGATATCTTCACGCACAGATGGTAGATATTTGTGTAACACTATCCGAGATGGTAGCTTCCAGTTGGAATTGTATTTATTCCAGAAATGTCGAAACAATTTTTTATCCAGTAAGCGAGGTAACAAACCACAAGTTAGAAGCATGAATATCAAATCGGACATAAATTGGTGTCTCGGTGGCATTCCACTTTTTTTTGTGTCTTATACTATTTATATACTTTCTGGTATTGCTTTTGTACCAGTACATCAACAGTTTAACGCAAATTATACATATAATTTTAAAGCCATTTGCACATAAATCGGGAAATTCACCGATACACTTTTTCATTGTCAACCAATGATCGTTTTTTACTCTCCCATACGTTCAACATAATTATATATTCACAAAATGCAAAAGAACAAAAGGCAAGGACAACTGCCTCACGTCAAGAGCCGAAAGTAACTAATGCAAATAGTCATGCGTCGGTAGTATGTACTTAGTACAAACCTTATGCGCAGACATAACGTAATAAACACGTTAACATCAAGGTCTAACTTTTAAAGACTTTGTTAAAACATAGGAGGACGATTTAGCGAGGAGTGAAATTTGATTACTAGTTCGTCTATCAAAGAAACTACTATATTTTATATATATTTTTTATATTTTAATTTTAATGTTTTTTTTGTTTAATTTGCGATGATTAATTAGAAAATTATAGCAGTGTGAATTAAATGTCTGGAACTAGAAAATGATTAAACTATAACAATATTTATTTTTAAAAGACTAAACCTATATAAAATATTGGTTAATAAGCAACAAACTTTGGCTTATAACGCTTCTTTGAAAGCCACAATTTGCCGGGTTCTACAATTGAAACAAACAAGACCGTCAGAAACTGCAGCAACTCCTGATATTATCAATAAAATTAATAACATTGTTTCGAAGGATAAAAGATTTAACATCATATCTATCATTGTAAATATATTCATTGAATTTAATATATCTTCACAATAGTATAATTTTCATGAGTGATTTTAATATTATGCTTTTTATTGGTTGTGTTACCGGTACCAATACGAGGGTAGCCGTTTACATTTCGGGAATTGCAAAAAAAAATTTTTATTATCGAAAATAGTTTCATTGCTTTTCAAAATATTCACCTTGACAAACAATGCACTTTTGCATTCGTTTAAACCAATCCGAAAAGCATTACTGCCACTGTGAAGGCGGTATCTCCAAAATATGAGTTTTGAATGCCTCAATTGCCTCTTCTGGCGTAGAAAATCGTTGGCCACGAAGTTTATTCTTCACGTGTGGGAACAAAAAGAAACCACAAAGTGCTAGATTAGGGTTGTACGGCGGATGACTCATCAAATCAATGTTT
Organism: Dermolepida albohirtum; assembly: GCA_031893035.1. Taxonomy (NCBI): domain Eukaryota; kingdom Metazoa; phylum Arthropoda; class Insecta; order Coleoptera; family Scarabaeidae; genus Dermolepida; species Dermolepida albohirtum. Next base: position 8,980 of record JAVIWB010005530.1, on the reverse strand, counting down.
TGCCCGGTCAAATATTCAATTGTTTGAACCGACTTGTGAGAGATCGCATTGTCATTGTGAAGAATGATCTGTCGTTTTCGGTTTGTTTTCTTTATTTCTTCAAAAACTTTTGGCAAACAAATAATTGTGTATCATTCTACAACTCTCTAAAGGCACGGTTGCAACGTGACCGGTTTTTCCGAAAAACCAGACGACCATTTGTTTTGATGTGCTTCGAGCGCGAACAACTTTTGTTGATTTTGGCTCATCTTGGAATACCCACACAGTCGATTGCCGTTTACTATCGGGCTCATACGTATATATCCAAGATTCATAAATGTTCTTTGAAGCAGTGCCATTGTATTTTTTGTGCATTTCTTGGCGTATCCTTTTTTGAGCGGTTGTCAAAATATGTGGTACCCAACGTGAACATAGCTTCTTAACGGATAAATGTTCATGCAGGATCTTATGCACGCTGGTGTTACTAATATCTAGAGATGTCTCGATCTCACGGTATGTCACATGACAGTCTTGCATTATCAATTCAGACACTGCATTAATGTTTTCCGACACAACAACATTTGTGGGACGACCTTCACTATATCAACGATGGACTGTAGTTTTCGATGGTGTTTCATCATCATATAAAGAATTCAGCTTGTCGATGCATTCTTGTTGAGGTAATCCACGCCGAAAGTTATTGAAAAATAATTGCACGAAAATGTTCGCGAGTTAATTCCATTTTGTCGCTGATATAAAATTTTCAAATTACTGTCAACAATATAAATAGCGCACGGATAATGAAACTGTCAAGGTAACTACAATATATTGTCAAAAATGACAAACTTCACGATGCAATCAGCAGATCGGGGGCACACTAACAGTGTTGCCAGTTGCCGAAATATAAACGGCTACCCTTGTAGGAGTCTCTTAACTAACTATATTAAATTCGATAATATGATACAATTCAACAATGTTTTTAATCCTAATGGACGTTTATTAGATTTGGCTGTATCTGACCTTATTTAAATATCTGTAGATGCGACCGTCAAGCTTTTGGTCTGCGATAATGCTCTTCGTCGTCCTGCTTTGACTCTACAAGAATATCAAAACCATTGGTGACTGCGTTCATCTCCAGGATAACCTGTACAAGTTAGTTAACTGGTGTAGTTCGCTGTAAACATCTCAAATCTCAACATTGGAAAATGTATTGTTACCTCCTATACACGTGCTTCTTCTCCCAATGTTAATGATAATCTGATATTGAGGAAATCAAAGACCAAGGATTTTGCCATCTTCTTTGACTCTGAATTTACTTGTAAATGATATATCAAATATGTTTGCTCCGATGCGTCTAAGTCGTTTGGTTTCATTATGCGGGTTTCGTATTATTTAGCGATATCAACTTATTCCCCTTACTACGCCTTTATTCTTAGGAAACTTGAATATGCACCCAAAATTTGGTACTCAATGCATGCATTTGACAGTTTACAGTTGGACCGCATTCACAAAAGATTTCTTTAGTTTTTTTTCCTTCAAAGTAGATGTGTTTATTCTCCAATGTCTACATGGTATGGTTTCGTTGTCTTCCCGGCGGATCTTTTTTTCTGAGGTTCCTAATGAGCATAATTAATAACACTGTAGATTGTTGCTACCTTCCGCAAGACATCTTTTAATATTGCCCATCTACAATCTCGAAGTAACTTTGCTTTTAAAGTACCTGTACATAGCACTAGCTGCTTACGGAGATCGCCCATCAACGTGATGTATGATATCGCCAACAAAACCAAGAAGATAATATTTAATTAATTACCTTTTCGTAATATTATTTTTTTAAATCAATAGAATTAATTACTTCTGTTAATGTAATTATTTCTAAATATTTTTTGATTGTATCTATTGTATCATTAGTTTTCCTATAATATAATTAGGTTTCAACTTGTTGAGCAATAAAGTTCCTTTATTATTATTATTGACATAGTACATAGTTAAAAATTCCGAATCTTTTATTTTCCCGGCCAATTCTCAACCGAAAATATAATTTCAAAATCAATTTTGCCGGACTGTATTTATATTTTATTTCCTCTGTATAAAACAACTGTTAAAAATACTCTTCTTAGTTGATAATACAATAAATAAAAACACTAGATTAAAAGAGGATTATTTCAAACGCTATAAACGAACAGATAGTTTGTATTATTTGGCTTACTCAAGCGATTAAAGTCTATACTGAAAAATCAGATAAAGTACAACACATTTACTCTGTATCCTACAAGCATCAAATCGTCCATATCTTCGGATCTAAAATGTTTTAGAGTTTTATCTATCAAAAGCGTGGCCAATCGAGACCAACCGAATCATTATATCATAATACAGATAAACTTGAAAATTTGCAGGATATTGTCGATGGATTTATATATATATATATATATATATATATATATATATATATATATATATATATATGTATACACATCTGAACGAAACAATATGGATCTATTCGAAGGTAATAATATCCTTACTGTAACTATTTATTGCTTGCCAGAGAATGATGTTGATAAAGCAATAAAAAAAAACTAAAAATAAAATTATGGCATGACAAGATAATACACCAACCTTTTTTGTCCATCACTATAGGATCCTTCCAACAAATTCTTTAATAATTTTATTTAATGTAGTCTTCAACACAAATACTTTTCCTGACCTATGGAAAATTTCAAAAGTGTATCCAATTCTAAGGAAAGATTCTGCATTCAATATAACTAATTATCACCCTATATCAATTCTTAATAATTTTTCGAAAATTTTCGAAATGGCTTTTATTTACATTTACGAATATACTAAAATAAAGTTATGCATTTCCTTTCCTAGCATGAATTTGCAGAGGAAGGAATGACTATCTCCAACGTGCTTTTCGCAATTTGGGTATTCCGTTCTCAAAATCTAAGGTTAAGTCGACGTCATTTACGCAATCACAGTTAAACCTTTTGATCATATTAGCCACATTTTCTGGTTTTCATCTTGATTTTTTGAGTCTTTTTATCACTTTTTAATTCATATTAACATAATAAGACCCAAAATTTTATTTATCGAAGATACGAGTCCCGCACATTTTATGCTACATCTGGAGTACCTCAACGTTCCAATCTAGGAACAATATTGTTAATTTTTTTCAATTATTTTATTAACATTTTGGAATGTGAAAAGCATGCTCTTGAGGATGATCTGCTAAGTGTATTGGTCAATATCCTGTAAAGCCTTTACCTGCCTTTATTTATTAAATAGATAAGGTCTCCGTCTGGTGTACGATCAAAAAGTTAAAATTATAACATACTCGGATAAAGTTGCTCAAGGCAAGAGTTATTCTTGTTCTATACATACTAAATATGACTATAATAACAATAGTAATACGTTAACAAAATTGTGAAAACAAAACATTAACAAAATTATTAATTAAATTAAAATTAATTAAAACAAAACGTCATCAAATTTTTACCGAAGGAAAGAATTATTCAAAAACTATTCACGAACGAATGAATGCTCTGTCATATTCGAAGGTGCATCCATTAAAAATGATCCAAGAAGCGGAACGCCTTCGAAGGCAGCCAATCAATCCCAATGTATATATGTATACATACATACTTATATGTATATATCTAAACCAAGCGTTTTAACAATTCTACACGATAGATAAAGCATAAGAAAATTATTAGGAAGGTGGGCTCCAAGACAGCTGACCTTCGAGTAAAAATTGCTTTGACAACGAATTTCTCAGAACAAGTTACCACTTTTGGATGCAGATGGACGCTGACTTTCCTCTAAAATGGTGACAAGCGATGAGGTTTTGGTACATCACTGGGATCTAGAAACCAAATTAGAGTCGATTCAATGGGTCTATGAGGATTCTCCACCTCAAAAAAGGGCTAGCAAGCTCATGGTTTGTCTTTACGTAAAATCAAAAACATTCATGTGTGCATCACAAAGAAGTTCTCCTTTTTCCGCGAGTTCTCAACGCAGCCAAAGTTCAACTCATCCTCCGTGAGAGTTTTTCCTACGATATAGTCCAAATTTGTTTCCTTTGACTTCGTTTTATTCACAAATTTAAAAACACACCTCAGATGACGTCATTTTATAGACGACAACCAACTGAAAAAGCATATTTTGAAGGCCAACAGAAATCATTTCTTTCTGATGGAATAAAGCCGTGGCAAGACAAATGGCACAAGTGTGTTGAAATTAAAGGAGATTACGTTGAAAAATAATATTATTAAAAAATCGTAGGTCTTTTCTTTCTTCGTTAAAGAGTAAACTTTAGCACTATCCAGTTTCCTTCTTAGATTAGATTAGAAGATTATTGAAAACGATTGTACAAATATAACGAAATCAAGGATCAATCAAATTTCTTTCGAAAGTATTTTCATTTTCATTATTAGCAATACAGTTCTACAATTAAATTACATCATTCCACAGTTCATCTGCTTGAAAATCATGTAAAGTCAACAGAAACAAATTAAAGGTAATACTACTCGTTGGAGCACCTTGTGTAACAAATGGATTTTTATGCTATTATTCATTTTATTTCTTTAATTAGAAGCGTGTAAAATTTAATCAAAATACGTCAATATTGATCGTTAAAAAAATAAATGTACCTACGAGTACTAACTGAAAGTATTAATATAAATACCTTAAAATGCAGCACTAAAAGTATTTTGTTATAAATACAATGTAACCATGTCGTATGAATAGTCAGGGCTACCTACGTAATACGCCGGCAAGATTTTAGGCAATGTATTCACGAGCGTAGCAAATGCCTATCGATTAGACTGTTTATTGCTGTGGCAATGCGGTCACAAGCGGAGGAATTTTTATTTTCCATTCAAAACACGCAGAAAAAACAGTAACATAGAAATTGATCACATCATTCTACGCCAGCACTGGTTTACACGGTCGAATTTAACCAATAATAATATTTTTTTACAACGAAATGATTATTATTTCCCAATCTTGTATTGTAAATACTAATTGTTAGTTTATGTAATATGTTGTAAAATACGCAGAAATATTTTTCTTGAACAAATATTTAATAAATATTAAACTATATAATATTATTTACTATATGAGCTAATTAATATAACTAAATTGTTAAAAGATGTTTAATTACAAATAAAAACAATTTTAGTGATACTCTTACGTGAGCATACACAATGAAATTTTGCATGAATAATTTGTGTGCTCTTGTATTTCAATAACTATTTGAAATTGTCGTAGCTTTCGTAGCTGGTTCTTCTAATAATACATTTTTTCATATTTTGCAGTGTTATTGGTATAGACATCTTCTATCGGATTCCGATCTTAATATTCTCAATGTAACCTTACCAGAACTAATAGTTTAAACTATTTCATTTATACAATATTAATAACCAATGTTTCTAGATAGTATATAAATCACTTCGTCAAAAGGAATTGTGGATGTCTCGATAAATGTTTTTCTATATTTCGTCTTACCTTTATTATATTTATCCATCTTGAGTAATCTTTCTAAAGTATTTTACTCTTTGATTTAGTAACGAATATCAACAAAACCTAAATTATTGCTCTCTCCTCACCGCCACGGGTTTATCAATGGTCGATCTATCACAAATTCCAAATAACTCAATTTATTAGTAAAGCTATAGATGAAAGCCTTCGAGTGTTGTTACATATCTTACAATGAAATCTATTCCATAGATGTCACTAGAAGCGTCACACAAGGCACTAAACTTAGACATTTTACTGTTTAATATCTTCACTAACCATCTTTTAATCTCATTCAACTGCTATGTTTTGAGATATAAAGATAATCAGATAACCTTTATGCAAATTTCCAACTTCTCTTGTGTTAATACACATGTCATGGTCACATATTCTAAAATTTCGAATCCTATTTAGTTTACTTACAACGTCAACCAGTTTGAAATTCCTGGTACAGTATTAATTAGGAGTTTAAGTATTTTGTTTGACACTGCTTTAAATTTTTCTAATCATGTTTATGTTGTATGTAGCGCTGCTTACTAAGTCTTCTGACTTTCTAGTACATCCCTGTAAACAACTTAATCACATCATCTCAAAATGCTTGAATTTTTCCTGCGTTTGAGATAACATAGAACGTGATGTTTTTATATGGTATCCACATGCCCTATACCAACAAGAAGCGTTGGAAATGATGCAGAAATATTTTCTGAAGTACTTAGTTAAATGTGACGACTTTTATCCTACACTTGCACTGATTAGAGAGACACTATATTACTTCTTCATGCGTAAGAAGAGAGCAACTTAGCTCTATCTTTTAATAAATTGATTAAATATGTAATGCCATCAACTCGCCGGCTCTTCTATTTCAAATTAATTTCGCATTTGCTCTCATAGTACGAGATTACTTAACACATTTTTTTCTCACATGACATGACATATGTTAGTCACAGATGCAAACAGGTTACATTCTGATACGTTTAGTTGATCCGGAACAGAAAATTTTTAGATAATTGGAGTACCTTTTAGCTTTTTTTATTTCATATTTTTATAAAGTTATTGTGAAAAATATTTTATTATATCATGAATTGACGTACTATTTCATTGAATTAGCCCATCGAGCCCAATAGTTATTTCCGTGCAATTTAAAAATTACCTCGAAAGCATGTTATAATAACCAAACTTTGGATTTATCACTATAATGACAAAATTAAATTAAAACAAATAATGGAAACATGGTAGTCATTCCCCTACGAATTGAGCCTTGTACTTCTTAAGTGTAAGAAATCGCTCTAATTAATTAACAAAAACTAGTTACAATTAGCCATTTATCACCAAAAAGAAGCCACGATTATAACTTGCTACCACGCACAACTAATAACCAAGTTATAGTAAAACGATTTAAAGTAAAAACAGCATCAAAATTGAGCAAATATGCTCTGTTTAATCAACACGATATCGCCAGTCGCGCTTCTTATGCTGTAATAGCTGCAATTAATTAAACGTGCACATTATATTTTTACTTAAGTCTCAGTGATTACTAATTCTCCTCAAAATTAGAAAAAGAACTTTGCTACGTAGACTTCCGCGGTCGTGGTCCATGCTATCTGCTTCTGAGTTTCCGGGTTGGAACCGCGTCAATTGTATATCTGCCAACGTTTCGTACCCATTTGTATGGGACATCTTCAGGGCTGAACGGAAACTCAGAAGCAGATAGTTAGAAGAACTTTTGCGTGGTAAAACTAATTTGAGAGATAAAGAAGACAGATGTAAGAAGAAGATGGGGTAGGTCGACGAAAAAGTGGAATGCAAAAATTGTAGACATTCTGAAACAGAATGAATTGGACTGGAATTTAGTCCAGTCCAGAAATAGTATCTGAACAAGAATTAGTATTTCTAAACCTATAATAAATGTGAAACATAAACAAGCTCTACATGAACAAGAGACTAGAACTCCTGAAAATGGAAGGTTATTTTTCATAGATTTTCTATCTTTTTTTAACTTTCATATCTACTCTCTCAAATATTAAATATAAGAATCAACCCTAGAACACTAGACAATTTCTCACTTGAAAATGCTCATATGGATACTCACAATTATATCTTAAATTAGCAAAATCTAAAACATGTATAATAGTTCCATTGAAGTTTTGTTGATTGAAGTTGTCTTTCCATCATTGATGCTTCGTCTTTATTTCATCAAAACCATTTTTCATCAAAATTTTATATATCAAAATATTTATGAAACGAATGAAATATATATTTCGTTTTGGATTACGATTACAGCGCCTTAAAATATATTATATTACTTTTGAAATCGTATTTTCGAAATAAACAATAAAATGAAGTAGGCATGTGTTTTTATTTCATATTAATTGTCTAACGGAATTTGATAATAATAATAATAATACACTAACACTGTCAAGGCAACGTCAACGAGTAACTGAGTTGATCTTTTTTTTTAAGAAATTGTGATAGAAAAGTTATTACAGCAGAATGAAATGTTGGAAGGTTATTTTCAGCATGACAAAACCAGGGCTGCTTATTCAGGTCGATAGCCTTGTGAATAGAGTCACCAGATTTGCGTTAAGAGTTATTGGAATCAAAAAGTGACCCTCAAGATCAGATGATCTTACCCCACTGAATTTTTGAATAATTGGTTATTTAAAAATAAAACCTAAGTTAAGAGCAATTAAGAAATGTTTTTAAAAATATGTAAACAAGGATGAATGCTTTTAATAGAGATGGTTGAAAATTTGTAGTTAATTTATAAAAAATTATTAGGCCGTAGGTAACTAATAAATTCTAATTTAATGTATATTCCTATTAAACTTTGTGTAACGGACTTAATTTTAGTAAAAAAAATTGTATTTTAACAAAATAGAAATTCACGTATTGCTACTGAATACGTTTGTAATATTATTGAAATTAATACTTATAAATAACATTTACAACGGACAATTCTGATGCAGTTATATTGAAATTATTTAAAATCCCTGAATATATATGGTTTCTAGTAAAGTACCGAATATGAGAGGCAATTACTGAGCTTTCTAATCATGCTCTGTTATTTGCCTGTACATTCAAATAGCAGTAGCATAGCTAGCGGCATTAAACGCAGACGTATAAAGTTCTGTCTGTTGCAGAATAATTCAACAATTTTTTAATCACCCATTTCTGTTGTAATATGGGCCGAGCAAAACATTGTTCCTCGGAAAAAAGAGCAATTATACTCGATCTACTTAATAGAGTCAAAAGCTACAAGTTTATACAAAATACGCTCTCATGTTCTGCGTAAATGATTGCAAACGCTAAGAACTCGAAAAAAGTTAAAGAAAATCGTGGTGGAAAAAGGAAAACTAGCCCTAGAGAAGACAGAAATATTGTAACTTGTGCAAAGAAGACACCGTTCATAAGTTCAACTGTAATTAAAAGTGAGTTAAACCTTTGTATAAGCACCTCTACTATTAGATGAAGATTTATTCAAGGAAAG
>JAVIWB010005529.1:0-75015 GCA_031893035.1 Dermolepida albohirtum | reverse complement strand
AAACTGTGATATGTAGTTTTAACGTTTGCCTTTCCTTTTATCAATATGTCTTATTGCATTACGTGCTTGCTTCATTGCATGCAAGAACGTCACGACACCACCAAATCGATTCCCTCTTCTGCTTCCTCTCTTACTTTTACTTCTACTTCTTCTAATACATACAACATATTCCTTAGGCTTTTTCTATACTCGCTCCTCATGTCCATACTCAATTTTGTTTTTCCATTCATAGCAACAGCAACTAATGATGCAGCTAATCTTTCTCCTAAATCTGCATACTGACGCGTTTAATAGCCTTTTGATATAATTTCTCGTCAGCAACGTGACGCTCCAATGAATCGTTTAAATGAGAATAAGATGTATCGGGCACTCTACAAGCTAAAAAATTAATACCCTTATACCCTTATCACCTCTTTCTTTTAATTTTATTCCAGGACCACAAAATCTATATCCTAGTGTATGTAATTCCACTGGGAGCCTATGTATAGTATTCAACAATCCACTTCTTTTCTTTCTCCCTTTTCGAATTAAACTGCTACGTTTATCCTTCAGCGCCATCTTATTAAAAATGAATCGTCTTCATAAATAACAACTGATAATATCATATAGCAACCAAAACCAATAGTTATATACACGCCTCATATCCTACTCCAACTTCGATCTTTAAAACTAATTTAATTCCTATATTTAACTCACTTTATATCAATTAATAATACAGAATTAAACGCAAATACAATAGTCATTTCTTATTTATTTTTAATATGCACTTACATATAATATAGTTTGTAATTTTAAAATAATTTTTCTCAATAAATCTACATCATTATAAATTTTCTGCAGTCCATATATGATTAACTCCTTTATTATGCAAACGCACCCAGACGTCATCCCATTAAACATTTTTTCTATTTTCATACTTGTATCTCTTTCACCTCTACGTAACTGATCCATCAATTCAATATAAAAGTCACAATATTTTATATTTATTAAAAGTATTCATTGAGATTCCGTAACATCACATATTTTAGACGCTACAATTTCAACAAATCTTCATACTTTAAATGTAAAAACTTCTCATCTTTCTCTATTTTCAATATACTAGTCGATCCATCAAAACGTTCACTAAACATTTACAAATTGAAACTAATAATAACTGGAAATGCTCCATTGTACTATTTCAAATATTGTTTCAATTTTCCACTCTCTAATAAAAGTCAATTTTTCTCTTCAATATTAAAAAGCACATATTGTTTTTTTATACTTACGATTTTCACCACAGGTTCAAAGTCAATATCTAGTGACCAACCAACACATATCCACTTCGAATTACTTTTATTCAAAAAGTATATCCTTTTTTCCTACTGAAGGTACATTCTATTATGATTCTCGTACAATTTTCTCCGCGCACATATCTACTTTATCTCCAAAATCATTTGTCTGACCCATTTGAGTAAAAAAAAACTTCTATACCAGGGTCCACCTTATAATTTTCAACTTCATTAGTGAAATTATCTTCTTCTTCAATGATAACATTTCTCAATTCGCCGTCTTCAATTTTCTGACAACAAACAAACACTTCGTTCACTTATATTAAATGAACGTTTCAAGTTCCCTGAGTTTAATGAACTGGACAAGATATTAATTGTTTTTCCTTCTACTTGTACTTTAATCCCTGATTTAGAACTAGCAACACATGGAGTAAAGATACGGAATTGCAAGATTTAGACAAGCACACACAGTGACAAAAGATTTGATTGAACCGTGTACGAAAGACATTAATAAGTTCATGCTTGGAGAAAAGCAGCCAAATAATTTAGATGGATCCTTTATGAAACAGTAAGTATCGCAGAGAATCAATGATTTGGCAAATCACGTGGAAATCAAATTTTGAAAGGAATAAAATTAAATTATTTCGCGATCCAAGTTGATAAGTCGATCAATGTTGCCGACGCTGTTGTAGTGCTTGTATATATTAAATATATTTTTAAGAATTCTGTTTCAGATGTATTATTTGCAAAACCTTTGAAAGCCACTGATAGGAGAAGCAATACAAACGTATTACGTAAACATTGCTATACATAAAGATTTATTCTGCTCAAAAATACACCAAAATTATGAATTTTATGTCCAGAGCTTAACGAAATATTGTATGTCTGACTTAGCAAATTTTCTCAATTTTAAAAAGCATGATATGTGTAATTATAATAGAAATTAAATAGAACACGCGTTTCGAAACTAATTTCATTCAAAAACACAAACACCTCAAAATAATCAAAGAAAAATAAACAATAATGATAATAAACTCGCGAAATAGGTAATTAAACAAACGGACAAGCTAACCTAAAAACAAGTCAAAAAAGCAATAGGTAAACAATACTTCACGAAGATAACTTAATAGAACAGGACTTAAACGATAAGATATCGACACATTCTTTCAAAATGATAATCACAATAACATGTGAATTGGAAAAAAAGTCATTACGATTAACAACAACCAGAAAGAGATAAACTCAATTAAAACGTCAATTCTAAATCCATAAACAACATAACTATAAAAATAAATTGTTATAATGTAAGTAAACGCAAATATTTATGAGAAAGCTAAAGATAAAAATGCATTTAGTAGGGTAATTAGATGTAAAAAACAATCTGATTTAAAGAAAGCTTTTAATATACACGATATGATCAAGTAAATATTAAATTCTCCAGAGTAAATAGTTAACCCCAAGTTAAATAATACAATTAAATGATTCTACAGAGGAGCAAAAGAACGTATAGTTAATAGAAATTACAATATAAGGATAACATAGTTAGTAACGAAGGTGTTTCATAAACACGATTAAGTGAAAAATGTTGAATTTTCTTAGTAAAATATTTAGTTTATTACTTAAATAAAATATTAGTACTTAATATTTTAATGCATTTTCACTTTTTTAACCGTATCTTTTAAGATTGCGAGAATCGTTTACAAATTATCTTGAAAAAATCCAAATAATTTTAATTCAAATTCAACTATTTAAGATTTTATTTTTTTAATTATTAATAACATATTTAATACTTTGTCAAAAGTGCTTCATATTACTAGAAGTTTATATATAAACACCAAATACATTTAAATTTAATTTACATATTTTCGATCAATGCATATCACAAACACTAAAACAAAAAAATAACTATTTATCCTTGACTTACTACAACTAATGTGTACTGTGTACATATTACCGAAAGTTTTTCAAGAGATTCGAAGATATTATTAAACGTTTATATTAGCTAACAGAGCTTGATAGGTCATTTATTTGGACGTTCAAATACTAAGGATCGTTTGTCTTCCTGAAACATAGACTGTGTTGACGTACCTGAAGGCAGACGTGTAATTCATTGCTAATACAAATGCCAACAATACCGGAAATGACGGTATATTTTCTCAAGTGGAGGATGGCCTGGAAGTGGTTGCCTATTTCGGCAGAATTTTGTCTAAATCACAACAAAATTCCCCAGCACAATTCTATAAATTTCGTTATGCAGCTTGAATTAGAAAGTCCCCTCCTTTCCTTGATATCTTGGCAAAGATATTTAGGATAGCTAACTGCTATCTAAACGACATTTCTCATCACTATCTCGCCTAAAAGATAGGCGTCATCAACTCCTTAGTTCAAAGACCTTTCAGCCATGTCTGATCAGTATTCTTTATCCCAGAAATAGAGTCACGTCAACGATATCCTAATAAACAACAATTTCTGCATACATAATATTCAAGAAATCATAGACCAACATCTTAATTATAGAGCTCCACAACCCAGTACTCAGCGCGTACATAATACTCTCTTTCCAAACCCCATATATATGTGTGTATATATATATATATACACATGTATATACTCTATATACAGGGTATCACTGACCGCTTCCGTAAAATATTCCTTAAAAACAAACTGTACTTGTTAAGCATAGACTTGAAACAAGCTATCATATCCAATTAAATTCTACCAAAATCGTGTCCTGGACTTGCTGTTACTCTGGCCGCAAAATTCATAAATCAATAGAAAATCTCACAACACCCCAATGATCTTAACCGTGGTGAAGGTTAACTACTATACAAAGCCTGACAATTCTTTATTTTCAAACAACTCCATCGTGACCATAATGCTTTATTGATTCGTGGCAAATACCCCTACATAAACCCATTCGCAAAAGACACAGTTTCAGTGCAACGATAGTAGTGGCAGCAGTTACTCTGTGTAAATGTCTCATACAAGACAAAACGTTGACAGCAGAAATACCGAGGTCGCGGTTCCAATCCAAAAGCCCGATGAAAGATGAAGTAGCCCGAACCGAATTATTGTGTGACAAAAAGAGAGTTATTTATCATAGTGAAAGCATGGAACATTCTCATAAGTATCTTAATAGAGAGCCTGTAATTCAGGAGACCAGGAGGTAAATTAGCGAGATATCTTAAATTTTACAAGAATATCAGTTCACGACAGAACATCGAAAGGGAAACCCGTATGGTAACGTAAAAGAAACTGCAGGACTGGGTAAACCTATTCATTACAGAACTAGGTTGGAAGCTGTCATACAATGGATTTCACAACTGAAGCATTGAGAATGTTAGATGAAGATCTGTGTCAATTCGAACATTAAAAAAGTCAAACTTGATAGTACTTTGCAAGTGCTCTGGCACACTGTGATGTGACTGAGGACATTTGCTTGCATTATCAGCATGGTGTAGAATTTGAATCTGATATTGTTTCAAAAGGTCTGCGAATTATTGGATATCATCAAACTGAGAACAACACTCATTCACCCTCAGTCAGATAGCAAGGTTAAGCGTTTTAGCAGGATCATTGAAGTTGACATATTTACGAGGTAGTTAATGGTCATCAAAGGGACTGACACAAGTACTTGTCACTACTTTTATTGGCTTACCGCAGTGACATTCATGTGCGTTCCGTTTGAAAGAGAATTGAGTCTTTTCGCAAATTTGATATTCGATACTTCCCACGGTCAACACTTTCGGATTTCAAACAGATGACAAGGTTTGATTGTACAATTTAAGTCAACGGAAGGGATGTCGTTCCAAATTGCAAACGCATAGGTATGATCTTGTACCGTCATTAACCGAACTAAATGAATGATGTGGTTTATGAGATAAAAGAGATGCACAGAAAAAGTTGAAAGAGATTCGTGTCGATCGCCTAGTATCTTCTAACGGAATTTAATCGGAGTTTCATCTTAAAGGTTTCGTGCTGGTATAGCGAAACCTTTAGCGAGCAATGTATGCACGTATGCATGTACGAGAAAGGCAAGATTATATCCGTTCCACAAAAAGAAAATTCTCATTCTATGCGCCACCTCTGTATAAATAGCAGGGATCGTTCGTGCGTGAGTCATCATTAGACTTACACTGACTTATGAAAATCGATATTAGAGATATTTATAATTAGTGTTTTAAGATTATTAACACAATTGTATTTACATATATGCATGTACGAGAAAAGCGAAGTTATATCCGTTCCACAAAAAGAAAATTTTCTATTGGCCGGATCTATATAAATAGTAGAGATCATTATTTAGTTAATGGTTAAATAAACTACTGCAAAAATTGTTTCTATTATTTCAAAATTTTTCTAATTGTCAAGAAAAAATTCCGTAATAATATATGTACGTTCCTTGGAATTGCCAGGTATTCAACAACGTATCTTTTGGAATTAAGATACTGAGAGAAACCCTACAAATTGTGAACGCTATATAAGTCAAGTTATAAGAAGTTCTGATCAAACTCAATGTAATATTAAAGAATATATTTTTAGATTATTTCAAAAATAAATGTCGCGATTATTACATTAGTTACTGTAAAGCGCTATTCCCATATAACTGAATATATAAATTCATCAGAAAAAATGAAAATGCAAGAATTGATAATAGTCTGTCCTCTCCACTTCCCGAAAGGCAATACCAGAATATATTATATTTATTTTCATTAATCTGAATTGAGGTGAGTCAGTAAAAATAGCATGGTTTGTCGTGGCTATAACAAAAATAAAATTCTCTTTACCAAAGACATAGCTTAGTTGTCGACAATAATTATCAGGTCAGAATAGCCCAAGTGAATGTTTCTAATTTGTTTCGCATTAATTATTCATTCACTATAAATTCTTACAATATATTTATTTGAATCGACTACAGGTTATAACGAAATTGTTTCACCAATTTGTTTGTTGTCCAAGTTTACTCAGTCGTATACATTAGTTAGCGTCAATTAGTTGGAGAGTATCGGTAGATTTTACTTTTAATGCTACCGCATAACGTTACAATACATAATACAAGCCTTGGAAATCGATCATTAACAACCAATTACTTGTTTAAATTTTTTTCTTAGAAAGTTTCATGTTTAATATTAGTATAACTAGGTATATATTGTCTTTTTCTCCTTACGATGCGATAATTCCTAAATGATGCCAGTGGAGAGGGATTAGAAACGAACTTCTCACAGCCATAGCTGTATCGGTTTATGGAGCTGTACGTATGTTAGATTCTCTACTGTGTTAGTTGACACGTTTTAATTTAATAATACAGAATATTTACTCATGTGAAACCCCAGAAAACTTCTATATATGCTTCTACGATAGAATCAAAGTAATTTATAAAGTATGCGATAAATCGGTAATGTGCTAGAGTAAATCGGACTGTACACGTCACATGAAGTCTGTGCGACATTAACATAGAAAACAGGTCGTGTCCTTGCGATCTCAAGTTAGGTTTAATTTATTGCTGGTGTTGATGGCCTGTAATATTCCGCATCACATACTAAATAAACAACTGCTTAAAAAGTTTTGATACAAATACAATCCACTGTTCCAGCTACCGGTGTTCTGGAATTCACAAACAACCACAGTCGAATCTTACACGTTGGGGATATGGTTGAAGACTGCTTTACATTATCCTGAATATTTCCAGCAAATAAAATTTTATTGCACTACAGTTTAATCCTGCCTAAACTGCTTCCTATTAAGGAATGCCAGACATAATTTCGAGATATTTCAATTGAAATTGATGTCAAAAGTATTAATACCAACTATAAAGGAGTGGCTGACGCAATAAAGAAATTACAAAATAATGAAGTCAATTTAAAGGTACACGTTGTAGATGATCCAACAAATCAGTGTTAAACAAAAGTTCGAAAGCGTATTAAACAAAGACGTCAATTTTAAAGATTAAATTTTTGATAATATTGCAAATAGTGATAGTACATCTACGGATCCGTTAAGTAGAGTGTGTGCAAAGAATATTTTACGTATGCCTGTATTACATCACAAGATGTCGAACGACCGTTCTCCAAATATGAGAACATACGAGGTATGGCAATTAAATAACGAGACTGCTCTCCTTTCATCGCGCAGCTGCATCGAGTGAGGCTGTAGAATGTTATTGACCTTGATACTTCCCAAGCAACATTCCGTAGTTTCGTCTCTCTGTCTGTTTTCGTTTATTTTCGAGCTTTAATTGTAGAGGACACTGTTACTTAGTAGTTCCGTGATAATGATTGACATAAAAATCGAGCAGCGAATTAATATGAAATTCCTTGTCAAATTAAAAAAATCGCCAACAGAATGTTTACAAATTTTAAAGGAAGTATTTGGTGATAATGTTATGGCATATGCGCGGGTTTTTGAATGGCATAAACGGTTCTCTGAAGATCGGGTAGAGATCGAAGATAAATGTTCTGGTCGACCTGTGACTGCAAGAACGAAAGGGAACGTTCAGAAAATTAATGAAATTGTGCGGAAATATCGACGTCTGAGCATTCGGATGATTATCAATATGGTAAAGATTAATAAAGAAACAGTAAGCCACATTTTGCATGATGAATTAAACATGACAAAAGTTTGTTCAAAAATGGTGCTGAAAAACCCCACTTAGGAACAAAAAGGCAATCGAATGAATATTTGCTCTGGCATCATGGAACGACTCAAAGAAGAACCAAACTTGCTCAAAAAAATCACATGTGATGAAACTTGGATTTTCCAGTATAACACGAAAACAAAGCGTCAATCGATGCACTGGAAGGCCGCCACATCGCCAAGACAGAAAAAAGCACAAATGAGCAAGTCGAAATTGAAGATAATGCTTATTGGTTTTTTTCGATATCGAGGGTGTTATCATGTCTGACTGGATGCCTGAAGGACAAACAGTTAATCAGAAGTACTATAAAGAAATCCTAGTCAAGCTCAGGGAAGGAGTAAGGAAGCCGAGACCACATTTGTGGAACAACGGCTCGTCGATTCGGCATAAGGACAACACATCAGCTCATAATGCCCTTAATGTGAAGCAGTTTTTAGGGGACAAGCGCCAGATCTCGCAGCATGTGAGTTCTACCTGTTCCCAAAAGTAAAAGGTACATTAAAGGAAACACATATTCAGTCTGTTGTACATGTAAAAGCAAACTGATAATCTACAGCATTGTTTTGAACAATGGACGACACGTATACAGCGGTATATAGATAGGAGAGGAGAGTATGTTGAAGGGGATAAAAATGAAATATAAGTTTATTTGCAATAAATAGCATTTCTCACACGAGTTTCGTTATTTAATTGCCACACCTCGTATTTTCACCACAGCAAACTTCATTCTCTAGGACAAGTATGGAAACATACTTGATTATGCCAAGTTTTTACGGATCGTCTACAATTCGTGATTATGATTCACGTTTCGATTCGATTTATCGCGCTAGATATATATTGTGTTATAATTACTTGTAGCAGTGTGTAGTGCATTTGTTACTAATTACTTTGTATTATTGTTTTTAATACACACGGTGTATATTAATTAATTCCCAATGAAATAATGCTATAATGAGACAAACTAAACATGAACAAAACGAAATTCATAATTATAACGTGGTTATTCAGATAAAATTGCCAGAAGAAAAAAAATATTTCTAATACTAAGTTGTTCTATAAAGATTATTTTTCATATAGTATTATAATAAAAAGGCGGTTTTTTTTTGCAATTTTAGAAATGTTCATTTAAGTTCATAAAATCACGATGCTATGTCTCTTCTAAAGTTAAGAATAAAACATCACAGTTTATACGCTCATTTAACAAAATATGTGCATACTGAAAAACGAACAAGCATTTAAAGAATTAACTTTAAATATTAAACATTAATATGTGTTTTGTAGCTTTTTGACTAGACATGCGCTATTGGTTATTGCTATTTCTTATGCTATTTAGAATATTTAAATGTGATGAAGTACTGCAGGTGCTCAAGTTCGAGCCGGATATACATATTGGTATAATAGTAATAATAAGCAAATCTCAAGTTTTCATTGACGATTATGACAACAACTATATGATAAGTTACCGACTTGTCACTCTGGGGGTCAAGAGATCGACTTTGATGACCCATTGCCCAGAAAGTTCTTTCCCGTTTAAGAGAATACTGGCAGGCAAAAATCTTAAATCCAAGCACGAGCGCGGACATAATAACTCATAGTCTACAAAATACCCTGTAAAAGGCTTTTAACGTTAAAAGATGTAAAAACATATTAATATTATTATTAAAAATAGAATTTTCGCTTAATGTTGTTTGTATCCTTAGCAATTCTAAGTATTTGGCAAGGAATATATCGATATAATTAAGCGAGAAAATTTTTAACAAAATGTTTGGAAGAGGTTTCGAAAATCCTGATATAATTTTTTATCAAGTTATGCATTTCACCTAATAACAGCTTTTGTTCTATACCGTTATTACAATTACTTTATTTACATGTCTGTGAATATCTGTGCTAATCATGTAATAATTAGTAAAACTTAATCATATTCTTTATATTATGTACAAAAATTGCGTTCTAATATTATAATTGTTTGCCGTTGCCCACTTTTCATATGCGTAGGTATTCGGATCGCCCACATTAAATTAGCAAGTGAAACAAAATTAATTTTTGTTTACAATCATGCAAGCGACATAACGAGGAAGATAAAATTTTGCAGGAATTTATTAAATGACAAAATGAAATATATTAATGAAATTACGAACAGTTCCTTATTTCAAAATCATTTTTACAGAGTGAAAAAAGAAGTGCGAAACTTTGTGAAGAATTCAACGCAATTCATTGTAAACCCTATTAATTATGAATTTTATTATCATAGAAGGTATAAATTTGACATAGTTTTCGTAAGCGTCGGGTGAGCCGAGGGAACGGTTTCTTACGTAGCCAAACGAGTATTTCGTTAAATACAATTCAGTGATTCTCTAGGTTGAGATTCATCCGGCCCTTTGTCGTGTTGATAACGATCAGTATTTGATCACAATTTAACTCAATCTAATGCTGTTCTTAATAAAAAAGGGCAGACTATTGGATTCTTATTTCGTTTGGGGATAACTACTTTTGTAAGGTGAAAAGGAATTCGAATCCATTGGTGGGTTTAAATGTTCGTCATTCATCTTTAACTGGTGGTCAATCTTGAGTCTACTCCTATCCCTAACTGTATTCATCGGTATTGAAATATAACTAAAGAACAACTTTTCCAGTTTTGTATGCAGCAATATTTGATTTGAATTAGGATGATTTTGGAGAAAATTCGTTTAATGTTTAATGTTATTCTCGAAAAACTAAATACGTACTTCTCAATACTAAATTTTTGGCATGGTTTACATCAAGCGTGAAAGGGAATCATTCTATTATTAATAACACCATATCTACTACATATGTTTCACGGAATTCACCGATCTTCAGGCAGATTTGTGTTGTTAATGAACGATTCCTTCATAGTGTTTATCATATCAATTTACTTGTTGGAATCATTGCAGAAAAGATTTCTCACCTACTTAGTTTTTTCAAATATGGTCAATAGCCTGATTTTAATATTTCATATGAATATCTATTAAATATATTTAATTATAATTCATTATATAATAATAGAAAAGTGATTTCACTTTTATATCTTGCCACGCTTTACAAATTCAAAAATCTACCATGAGATGCTTAATAAACCAGATTGTTTTCTCAGGGTTCAGCTACTAACATACCCTCAGACGGAGACGGTAGGTCAGTTACTCACTAAATGAAAATGAATAAAAACACGCCACCTTGTTTTAAAGAAAAAGCGACGCTTTTTATATAAGTAAGTATAGGTGGGACCAGTAAAAGGAACCTCGTACTTGTTCTGGTTATCAAACTTCTTGTATATGGAAACAGTGGTTGACAGAGCAATAGAAAAAAAAAACAACTAAATATAAGAAATTCCGTTTTTAATTAATTAAATTACACAAAAACGTTAAACTTTTGAAAATACATTTACGAAAATACGAAGTACAGAAATATTATTTAATTTTGAAATAGAGTGAAAAGAAAACAAGAATGACCTTGTTACTAGTTGTAATTTTGTAATTTAATTTACGTCTAGTTTGGTTTTATCAATTACAACTAAAAAATTAAGATAATCCTCTAGAATTGTCTGAAGCTCTAGGTTACTTTACGTTTAGATATCTAATTTAAGTTACGTCTCGTGTAAATTACGGGTTACATAAATACCTCAAAGGGAATTTAATTATAAAAAAAAATACGTCGAAGTGGTACTTTAAACTAAAATTACGACGAGTACTAAGCACCATTCGAAGGATAGAAAAACTAAGGAATTTGGTAATAAATCAGATATTGTGGTGGTTTATATAATTATCACCGAATGCGAAATTTCCAATAAACACAAATACTAAAAATTGAAGGTAACAGCAATCGTTTAAGATCCAGACTATTCTGAATACAGTCTAAAATGCGAGTGCTATGTTTAGAAGATTAAATCAAGAAAAGGCTCTAATACTTAAAAGTCTTAAGTTCACCAGACACACCTGCGTGGCAAGACGCACAAAAACATACCCCCGAAAAAATATACAAAAGTACACCAGAGCGAAAAGAATGTAACAAACGAATGAAATAGAAATTTCCAAAAAATATTAATGAAAGAATCGAATTAATGATCCAAAGGCTCTTAATTCACATATAAAAAATTACAGTTATATAACTTCCACTAAAATTAAGAAGAAATATAACAAAATCTAGATGAAAGCTAAAAACGTAACAATTTTCATAAATCAATTCTCAATCGTGCAAATGATTAAATGTTTTTTTTGAAAATCAATTTTTACATTCTAAGATGTAACAGTAGACATTCGGTAACATTCATTAAAGAAAGAGTTAATACTAATAATTCAAGAAATTCTCCATTATATTCCATGTGTTCTTTGTATAATGATTGCAACTTTGTTCTGAATATATTTATTTGCTACTGATTACTGAGTGATATGATTGATTGATTGTATTCAAAATCTCTTTTTGATTGTATTAATTTTTCTTAGTAATTTGCAATTAAACATTATTTTTTTAATTATTAATATTCGCTTCTAATTTATACTAAACTACAATACTTTAGTATATATTACACTGTAAGTGGATTTTCATATTTGTTAGGTTAATAAAAGGATTATTATTATTAATATAAAAAACATTATAGAGTAATTATGAGCACAAAATGGAATAATAACAGGTTGGTGCTAATGGATCGTGTAAACAAATTTATTGGACAACCCCCAGACTTAAAATACGCTTGTACTAAAATAGTTCATTTAATGTGCGACACGCTATTCATCTATTGGAATAAAAGGGACTGTTTTAGACATGTAAACTATTAAAAAGACAAACATAGAAAATGTATATTTTTCCAGAGAAAACCTGTGGACACATTTCCAAGCTTTCGCAATATATACTTGGTTCAAAGCCATCTTCAGTTTTAGTTCCGACTGTATACTGGATCCGTCCTCGTTGTATTACATAGGATAGTAGCACTTTTGTTTCTCTTAAATGTCATTTGGAAATAATTACCTCAAATGAAGGATTCAAAGCGTATTTGTCAGGCGAACAGAAGTCATGTCAAGACATATGTTCCTCACATGTCTACCGATACTAGTGTAATCCGATGCGATTACAAGCGTTTTCAAGGAATTATAAACCCATCCCGCCCTTATTGCAAGGTGAAGCGCAAGAAGGTTGAGTAGAGATTCCATCGTCGCAGTGGAGGTACTTTTCATTGATTCCGTATAGTCAAGATAAGTACGCCTTTGTATGAATCTTAATATTGCCATCGCTATAAGTGTGAGTTTCTTCATCCACCACACCAGCGACGCTTAACTGAGAGTTAGTTTTATCAACGTTGTATGCAGTCAGTGAATGGCTGTGCCAGTGATGGTTTTAACTTCCATGTTTTTCTACGCGCGTTGTTACCATAAGAATGGTCTGTGCCCTCATTGATTCTCTGTCAACATGTTGGTTTCAAATAAGTTTCAAGTCCACAATTACTTCGAAATACTTTACTTCCTTCGAAATTGGCAACTTTGTTCCCTGAAGTATTAGAGATTATACCTAATGCCTCTACTTCTCTCCTCAAGCTTGTGAAAACAGTATGATCGCTTTATGCGGCATATATTGAACCTTTATGATAATATAAAGGGTTTTCCAATAAGGACTTGACAACTTTTTTTCAAAATAAAATGCAGACCATTTGAGATATTTCAAAAACTTTATTATCGGGTTGAAGTACAATCAAAACATTTATGAATGGAACTCGACTTCGTTCATATGGCCACCGCGGGCACGTTTGCAGCGGTCGATTCCTTGGATCCAATTTTCGATGACTCGAACACACAATTCGGCCGAAACGGCTGTTATTTCGCGTTCAATGTTGGCTATGAGCTCTTCCAACGTTGTCGGCTTATTGGCATAGACCAATGACTTGACGTAGCCCCAAAGAAAAAAGTCTAGAGGCGTTAAATCGCACGAACGAGGCGGCCAATCGACTGGTCCATTTCTTGAGATAACACGCTCATCAAATTTACTCTTCAATAAATCGATTGTAACGTGTGCTGTGTGGCTTGTGGCACCGTTCTGCTGAAACCACATGTTGTCCAAGTCCATATCTTCCAATTCGGGCCAAAAATAATCGGTAATCATGGCGCGATAACGATTACCATTCACAGTAACGTGACGATCATTATCGTCGACGAAAAGATATGGCCCTATGACGCCGTCGGCATGCAAACCGCACCAAACAGTTATTTTTTGTAGATGAAGTGGTGTTTCATGAAGCACATGTGGATTTTCACCCGACCAATAACGCATATTTTCTTATTGACGAACCCATTGAGCCAAAAATGAGCTTCGTCACCGAAAATGATTTTGCGATGAAATTAATCATCTTGGCGCATCTTTTCCATAGCCCAATCGGAGAACGTACGTCGCTTTAGATAGTCCATCGGCTTCAATTCTTGAGTCAGCTTGATCTTGTATGGGTGTAAACCAAGATCCTTACGCAAAATTCGCCATAAAGTGGTCTGGGCGATGCCCAACTCTTGAGAACGCCGTGGAATTGACTGATTTGGATCATTTGCTACGGACGTTTCAACGGCAGCGATATTTTCGACACTTCGATCAACCCGTTGTCTCACTGGCACGGCAACATCACACAACGAATATGTAGACTCAAATTTTTGCACTAAACTTGTTACTGCCTGTCTACTAGGGCGAGAATTATGACCGAAAATCGGAGTTAACGCTCTTAAAGTAGCGGTCACCGACTCCGAATTTCTGTAGTAAATTTTTATAATTTGCAGACGTTGTTCGTTCGTGTACTTTACCATGATGAAAATGTTAAGTTTACTGAATAAATTGGCAGTGACAGTTCGATGATTAGTGAAAGGGTGCGTTCACAAATTGAATTAAAAGTTGCCAAGTCCCTGTTGGAAAACCCTTTACATATGTATGGTCGCAGATTGTTGTGCTCTAATGATCAAATTTATAGGTTTATGTTTTCCATTTAAACTATTTGAGCCCTCTATATGCAAAACGAGACATCTGCAAAAACCATTTTTTTAGAGAGAAGTTAAACACGTTTTGTGATTTCAGTTTTCATTATATTGGATAATGCTTTTTTAGGGGTGTTCAGAATAGTTTTTGGGAACAAACGCTACAGACAATTTTTGAAAAATAAAAAGGAAATTAGCACAAAAAAATAAAATTAGATTGCAAAAATGTCAGATGTCGCACTTTGCATCTAATATGGATATAAATGTCGCATTTTGCAGTTCATGAAAAGTACACTGTAAATTTTCAAAAGATGATTTTATTAATACAATACAAATCTGAAACATAATAGTACAAAGTGAATAATACAACACAAACTAAATTGTTTAATACAACCAACTGAATTGTGGACACCAGAAGAAAATAAACAATATTACAGTTTTAAATCTGCTGTATCTTCTTCGATATCAGTCTCGTAATCTAGATCTTCAGCTGAAGTTTGAACAACATTTAGATTTTTCTTTAAAAACTGCAGGTTTTCATTACTTTCCCAACTTTCTCCATAGTGCTCAGTTATTAAATTTTTAATACTTCTTATTTTATCAGGCTTCAAATTAATACCACTCTTGAGCTTGTCGGGATTTATATTCTTTACTGACAATTTATTTCTGCAAAGGGACATATTCGTTCCAAGGTCAGCTTTATAATGAGGTTCTCCTCTGACTAGTACTTCTCCTTGCTTATTTTTACTTATTATGATACGCTTTGCTTGTTTGATTTTAAAATGCCAATTTGAAGTAGGTTTTAAAATTTTTTGAGCTTCACTTCTCCAGTCATAAATTTCATAGTCTTTTGCAAGTACCTTGATAGTTGAGAATTGACTAATCACATCAATGTAGTCTTCCGGTTTTACTATAGTAGCTATTTTCTTAATTTTCCTTTCGATCATACCAAATACCCTGTCAGGGGGCATAAAGGAGTGGCCAACTACTGGAAAAACCAATTCAACTATTTTGATATTATCAGGGGCAATCCTTTTTAACCATGACATCACCATCGCAATAACTGAGCTATTCTTGTTTTGTCCACTGCAACTATCTGCTACAAGTCGAACAGTTTTAACACTCTCACAAAAGTTATGGTTTCTTAGATGGTAGTAAATAGCAGATGCAATTTCATTTGAACTTCTGTGCCTATCACACTCGCTCCAGATATAAGAAAAAACATTTGAAGGAGAAAGGTTTGATTTTGAATGTCCTTCCACAATTGTAAAGTTATAAAGGTTAATTTGCATACTGAAGTAGCACTTTTGGTCAGGTATCTTGGGTAAAGGTAAATTTTTTTCGCAGTCATAACTGAAAATCTGTATTTCGTTATTGTCTTCTCTCAACATGTCATAGAAACATTTAGCACGCAGCTTATGAACACGTTGCTCAGTTATGTATCGAGTCCTTAAACTGCTATTGGTAGCAGTCTTCATTTTTTCTGAAAACTGCAGGCACGTAGAACAAACGTCGGTCTTTGGGCTACCAAATCCGATATTATAATTAGTATTAAAAATGTATCTAAAATAACATACTTTGGTTTGCAGTAATGTGTTATCCTTCATTGTATTGTTATACATTTTACAAAGGCGCGTTATGTTGAGCTCACAAGGCAAATAACGTCTATTAGACTTGTTGCGACGGTAGTGTGACTCTGCGCAAGTAAGGGATTCAATAAAAGATTTAATCGAATTTTTTTTCTCATCGTTTTTATTTTTAACGCGATCGCCGCCTCTTGTTTCCTTGGGCATTTTACCAGTTTCAACATATTTCTTTATCATTCTACTAACTCTGTCCTTTGTAACTCCAAGAATGGAAAGAAACAGTTTTTTGCAAACAGGCACAAGCAGCCCATCTCTTCTCTTAACTTTATATTTAATGCTACATGACTTAGGCTTTTTTTTAACACCATTATTCTTTGGTTTTGTTACCCTAGCAGGGGTTTTAATTTCGCAGTGGGCAAGAATAAACAGGTCTTGTTTAATTTTATTTACTGTGGCATAAAATGATTTATGAAAACACATAATATCTTGCATTGTGAGAAGAGAACACTGGTATGGCTGATATGGTTTTCCGTTATGTTTACAAACAGGCAAATCGGGCAGTGCTTTTGCAGAATGTCTAAAATCGGGTAATTAATTTGAAGACAATACTAATTAAGGTTATGTTGTAACTTACCGTGCTTTTTGTGCTACAACACGTTTCCAAGCACTAGGATTCAATTTTCTTTTTCTACTTTTATTTAAACCGCACGCTTCTATTTTAATTTCTTCCATGGCATACAGATACATTGTATATAAAAGTAAGAAGTTCACAAAACACCAACGACTATACTTTCAAACTGCAGCTACACAATTCGAATAAACAGTGTGCAATTAAGGGTTGCGGAGTCATACCAGAAGAAACTAGTCACATGGGTCCTTTGCATGTGCTCTATTGGTGGAAATGTACATGTCGCGTTTTGCATTTAAGTAGTTTAGTTTTATGTCGCATTTTGCATCTGATGCAAACTTTTAAACCAGTAAAACTCATGTTAGATGTCTTATTTTGAACATGAATTATAGTGCAACCTGTGGCCAATGAAACTGGGAATGCAACGTATAATATATCTCATTTTGTCAAAAATGTGAGATGTCGCGTTTTGCATCTAGGGGGCTCATTTTTTATATGGTAGAGTAGTTTAATATATAATATTCAATCAATTTAACACTTAACATAGTAATATATGCATTAGTGAAATATGATGATGCGTGATAAATATTCCTGTATATTTCAGACAACAAATCTAATGTAACAAGAGAGACAATAATTATGAATAACGTTGAATTAATCGATTGTGTAATTTAGTAATATGTGGACTAAATTTAATTTAATTTGTTTATCATTCAAACGAATCAATATATTTCCATTAATTTGCCAATATTTGCTTTTTTTGTTCATTTTGTCAAGAATAAAAAAATTAATTCATTCTAATGAATACATATAATTCAATAATGGTATATTAAAACGCGGGTGTTATAAAATGTGATTTCTTATATTTTGCATTGATAATGAAGTCATGAAACGAAAGGCAGTGTCGAAAAGAACTCAATTTCTATAAGTTCTTTTTCTAAATTTTTTTCAATATTGGATTATTGAAAATAGAGGCAGATATCTTTTTAGCTGTCATTTAATATAATTAACCACAGGTTTATAGGTTGCTTCACGTAACTTAGGTAAAGTGCATATTTTTGTTACTAATGAAAACTAATAACTCACAGATAGCGGCGACTATCAAATTGACAAGTGTCAGTGTGGATAACTACTTTACATAAAAGTGAAACTTGTAAATGAAATGTTAATTGAAACATAATAATTTGCAAATATCAGTATTTGAATGTCAAATTATCAAGTGTTAATATGACAAGAAATAACATTAAACTTTCAAATGCGGTAATTTGAGTTCGTCAAGGCAAAAAAAATACAAAGCACCTCTTTTTTAGATAAATAACAGTAATTCCAATGTTTGGAAATGTTAGCGATGGTTTGCAAAACATTGCGATGCTTAAAGTTCATTTAAAATTTGAATTTGAAAATTTTCTATTGAATATTTTGTATTTCAAGCAAAATTGATACAATTTGCTTGTGTCTCACTTTAAATTAGATAAATAGCGAAAATTATTCGATGTTTAATTATTACGTTTGTAATTGACGATTCGACTTAAGTAGTCGTTTGAATTTAATATGAAATTTCAGTTGGCTACTCTTAGAAAACTAAATTATTTACTTACTTATTATTTCCCAATTACAATAATAATAATTTATTAAAAACAATTGTTTACTATTTTAATTAATAAATAGACTACAAAAGTACATATTTTATCTACGTAAATCGAAAAGTGTTAGTGGTAGCCATAACAGTTGTGCTTATGAATATCATATATTAGTGATATTGGGTACAAGATGAGGTTAAAGTTTAAACACATAATAGAAATTGTCGCTTTTAGTCTGACATTAGTTCTACTACATTGACAGTCAAGAATAGCCTGCTGACGAGATTCTAGTGGAACATGGTAATTCATTCCATCTAACCGTGGGTAGTCGATTTTGTTATTCGCTAAATTATACACCAATTTTAAACTTATAACTACATTTGCAAATTTATTCTAATTTATTCTAATTCATTTTATTACAATCATAATAAATAGAAAAAATTAATAAATATCCTTTTTCAAGATATAGCCTATTAAATGCAAACATAAAGTACATATTTTATAAAAAAGGCCTTTAAACCATTTGTATATTTCTTATGTCTGGTAAAAGTAACTGATATACAACATCCGTACAGTAATTATTATCGATGTAAATAGTTTATCAAATTTGACATATCATTTATTATTTGTATTACAAAACGATCCTTAAAATTGTCAACTTTAGCATAACTCTTAATTACTATGTAGTAATGTCTAAACATTTAATTATTTTAATATATTATACGAGGTGTGGAAATTAAATAACGAGACTGGTGTGAGAAATGTTATATATGGCAAATAATCTTATATTTGACTTCTATCGCCCTCAACATAATCTCCTCCTCTATCTATACACCGCTGTATACGTGTCTTCCATTGTTCAAAAGAATGCTGTAGTGCATAAGTTGTCAGCCTCTCCAACAACTCTGCGAATACGGAGAATGATCAAGCACAGAAATGCGCTCGTCCGCCAAAAAATTTTCACAAATAAGTCATTGTGTGCTGGTGCGTTGTCCTGGTGCAGAATCCACAAGTCGTTCTTCCACAAATCCGGTCTTTTCTTCCTTACTGTTTCCCTTAGGCACCCAGTCAGTCATGATAACACCCTTTACATCGAGAAAAACTATCAATTTTGCCTTCAATTTCGACTTGCTCATTGGTGCCTTTTTCTTATCTTGGCGATCCGGCGGCCTTCCAGTGCATCGATTGATGCTTTGTTTCCGGGTCCGTCTTTGCGCACAATTTCATTAACTTTCTGGACGTTTCTTTCAATTTTTACAGTCACAGGTCGACCAGGACTTTCATGATCTTCGACCTCTTCCCGATCTTCAGAAAGCCGTCTGTGCCATTCAAAACTCGGGATTACTAAGTAATAGTGTCCTTTATAATTATAGCTCAAAAGTAAATTAAAGCAGACAGAGAGACGAAACTACGGGTTGTTGCTTGGAAAGTATAAAAGTCAATGGCATTAAAATTATAACCTCGCCCGATGCGGCTCCGCAATGGAAGGCGTACAGTCTTGTTATTTAATTGCCATACCTCATATGTGTAGTATATAAAATCTATTAGTGACATTTCGAATATATATATTATATATATTTTATATTTTATGATCATACAGGTTTTATATGTGGCCGAGTGTACATATAAAAAAATTGTCGTGACATTAAGCAATTGATATTTCTAAAGTCTGTTCTACTTCAATATATAAAATCAAATATACCGTATTAACTGACAACGTAACCATTAATATGATCTAAAAGGTAATTGAGCGCCAAATAAGGTTACCAAACCTGTATCACGTCGATTGAAATATACTGTTCATTTTGTTTGGAAAAGTAATTGTGGATGCTTTCCATGTATAAACCATTATCCTGCGTCTGTCAATATTTAAATGAAGGTAATTTAGTTCCAACCAATTTTCAAGAACAAATAAATTCTTTTCCATAAGTATATAGCTACATAGACTCATCGTTAGAATCGATTTTATAAAATATACTCATGTAGTCTGAGAAAAGAAGTTTCTTGCGAGGAAATACATCGATTACATATAATAAAAATAAAAATCGATTTTATCAAGCAATTATTGCCGAAACACCCTAAAAAAGCCAGGCGAAAATTCAAAGTTTTCAAATGTTGTAAGAAGTATACTGAGTCATTGTTAATAATTACATATAAATATATAATTAAGCTCTTTACGATGGGAAATTAATGAGAATTAGTATTTTCTGCTATGCCATCGCTGATTAAAATTAGAGAAATTAATTAAAAATTTCTGCGCTGGAGAAAGACTCGAACCTCTCTCTGCCGATTGCTAGACGGCTGCCTTTCCAATTAAGCCATCAAGCAGTACAGTTTCGAGTCTTTTATTACACTATGAATAAAATTATGGGAACAGATCTTGCATTTATAATCCGCAGTCAGATTTTCGATGTTAATAATTACATATAGATATATTATAGTTAAGTTTATCAACGATGGCAGAGCAGCAAACACTAATTCTCATTAATTTCCCATCGTAAAGAGCATAATTATGTATTTATATTTTTCAACAGACTTCAAAATACTATAATAATAATTTTAAAATAATAATAATAGTAGATAAGATATCTGCTTCTGGGTTTCCGGGCTGGAACCGCGTCACTTGTATATCAGCCGACGTTTCGTACCCATTTGTATGGGACATCTTCAGGGCTGAACTACTGCACTGAAAGTTCAGAGCATGTTCTATCATCTGTGAAATTGGTTGACCACTCATTTCTTCCTATACTAAGTTCAAGAGTCCAAGTGTTTACGATGTTTGCTCGATAGAGATGAACATCATCATTTCTATACAATGAATTCTTCTCCCGCTGTTCCTACATACGTAATCATTTCAGATATCACTGTTTAGAAAGAACTTAATTTTCTACGAAAGGAAGGTCGATGTGCCCTTCAATATATATACTGGAACAAACCACAATGACATCATTCTTATATTGAAACCTTTGTTGGACAAATTGTGATCTATTGCGTATGCTAGGTTAATTCTAATTCGGCATGCGCTTATTATCTGAACGGAACGTAAATCTGGATTCGATATTGAACAACATTCGTTCTCATTGATTATGACCTCAAATGCTTTGCACATTTGTCCAGATTCTACAGGCTCCTTAATGCTCTTGTATGGGGAATGCAAATCATTTTAGGGCATGAAAACCGCAAACGATTTCTTATTGTTTGCGTTTTTAGTAACTTTCTAATGGCAACCGTAAACTCGTTTCAGAATCTGGGCTACATTAGGACATAGATTTATACGTGGATTTGAAAAAAGGTACCGATCGTCTGTGGTGTTATTGATGTTGGTCAACATTATCCTTGGCTTTCTTGAGCACCCCAGTTTTCAAAAGGCGATTCTGAACTTTAGAACTTTGACTTACTCCAAACACCTCGGCAACACGTTGTTGTATTCTTTCACTTTCCAATTAACCTATGGCCCTCCAAGCTCTAATTTCTGATAGACTACATGTTTCCATTTAGTTTAACACTCACAATTGCAAATCTTCACTACAAATTCAAAAGATTAACTTTAGGATATTGACCGAGGAACCTGTCGAAACGCGCAGCAACGATTGCTTGAATGTATACGTAAACATATTAAGACACGTGTGTGAAACCATTTTCTTGTTTAACGAGGTTGAAACTAGTTTATAAAGAAATTATAGGTGTTATATATGTGGACCACATGACCCATAAAAGAGATTTTTTCGAAATATTATTCTATTTACATTACAACCGAAAAAAACACTAACTCTAATTAAGTATAACATCTAACGAATAGTCGTCACGACCTTGTTAGTACACTTTTGCTCTTTTAGTAAGGTTTTCGACAATGTTTAATTAGAAATTCATTCTCAAGCTGATTAGTTGTTGTTTTATGATTGGAATATATATGCGACTTAACAAAACCTCATTGCCAAAAGTCTTATGATGTGAGATCATATGGTTTCATTGACCAATTCTAGTTGCCATTGTGTGAAATGACCCGTTTAGGGAATCTCTCTCGCAACAAATGTAAGTATGCTCCATCGCTCTCCACTTGATTTTGAAATATCCATTTGGCAAATGCATACCAATGCGCATGATTCGTCGGTTTAATTTACTGAGTTAACTGGACCTTATAAGAAAAAAGATGACGAAATTGCCAATTCCTGTGAATGGTGGCAAGTCGAGGATGCAGGATTCTCAGCAACACCTATCCCTACGCCTATGTTAATAGGCTCAAATAAGCGAGTTTTTCATTCGTATAAAACTGCATACTTAATTTTAAAAGATACCATGAAGGTCAAATGTTGCACTCTTATTAGGTC
This sequence comes from Dermolepida albohirtum, assembly GCA_031893035.1. NCBI lineage: Eukaryota > Metazoa > Arthropoda > Insecta > Coleoptera > Scarabaeidae > Dermolepida > Dermolepida albohirtum. The sequence continues at coordinate 52,035 of JAVIWB010005529.1, read as the reverse complement.
AGTTTTATTAACAGGGACTACCTTTTATTCAAGGTAAATTTGATGGAACCTGTAGTTGATTAATTAATCACTTAAGATTGATATATAAGCCCCATATACGTATTTCGACAATTAAGTTGTCATCATCGGCAAATAATTAAACAGTGCCGCACCTAGAAGCCACAGCAAAAATCCGCACGAAACAAATTCCGTACACGATCTGTACCGTCGAAAGCCAAAACGCATACTGTGTGAAATTTAATATTTCCCGCGCTAATGGTACAAAAACGGCGCGAGTCTAGTAAGTACTCTGTATAATTTAAATACATTTCTATAGTTGTTGCGATCGCATCAGGAGTATGTAATGCAGTATTCTTAGAAAAGTTATTGTTAGTATAGAAACCTTTGTCTACCAATTTAACAGAGATTGCACTCTAGACAACACTTTTGCCTACTCAAAAACAATTATTTTAATATATAAATGCACTGAATAATACACTACGTCGAAGCTGTTTATTAAAATATTATGTTATATTTTACCAGAGCAATTAAATATAATTCGCTTGGTCCAATTTATTCGTACAAAAGTTTCTCAGTTACTGATAACACTGAATTGAATAATTTTCCATGATAAACTAATCCTATTACTTCCGTAGTCATTAGTGTTTGTAAGCAAAATCAAAAATATATACGTACATATATTAAAAATTTTACACTTTATTATTCTCTGTTAGCATTAGAACCATATCAGTAATAAATGAACATAATTACCAATGGGAATATATATATATATATACGTTGTTGCATATTTCTCCTTTTTATCTTACATCTTTGTGCTCGTAAGTTGAACGCGAGTGTAAATTCATCGGTTTGTTTGACTTTAGTAATTTGCTGAACGCATGTATTTCATGTGTTCGACGGAATTCTGTTAAAGATAGGTTAGTAAATTTTACTTGAAAGTAAATTATTTTGTAATTCGTAAGCTATGGGAATTGTACTTAGTAATTCTTGGCTAGCTGCCTTTTCTGCAGGCACTGTTTTTGGCGTAACCTCTACGTATTTATTTATAAAATTTCGAAATGTTACCAATGATATTCCTTCTGCAGTACCTATGGAAGAAAGATATGAGGTTAGGTTATTTAAATAGAAACTTTAGTAACTACATTTCATATTAAAGATATAGTTTTAGTTTCCTGACCCAAGAGATGAGTATAGATTAATTTTGGCAGTAAGAAATGATTTAAAAATGCAAAAAGGTAAGGTGGCTGCCCAATGTGGACATGCATCAGTTGCAGCATATGCTAAAGCATTACGATTTAAACCAAAAACTTTAAGAATATGGTTAAAATATGGTATGGTTTGATTTAGTGATTGTCATTTAATTTTATTAAAGAAGCTGTATATCTTAGGTGGAACAAAAATAACAGTGAAAATTGATTCTGAAGAAGAATTGTTAGAATTGAATAAGATAGCGAAAGAAATGAATATTTTGTCAAGCATAGTTAGAGATGCAGGGCAAACACAAGTAGCACCTGGTACTCGTACAGTATTAGCAATAGGACCTGCGCCAAAAAGTGTTTTGGATAATATTTCTGGACATTTAAAATTATATTAACTAAAATATTGTGATTATCTTATGCTGTTGATTTTTTTTTAATTAATATAATAATTTGATAGTATATTTAATATATATTTTTTATTGATCAAGAATGCTTCATAATTTTAAATTGATATTGAAATAAAGTAAGTGAAATAAGGACAATGAATCAGTCTTTGAAATTTCAATATACATCATTAATAATTATTACAGAAAATTTCTTTATAATAGTTTTATTCAGAGATTTCTATGATTTGGTATTTAAACATATTGCTACAATTAATTTCTTGAAATGCTATTTTTAATTTGACTGAATTATTTATAATTAATGACAGTACTAATATGTTTGTTTAACAATTTATTGAGAATAGAAAAGACATTTTAATTGTGCATATAATTTTCAATTGTTTATCAAAAATTGATACAGTCTCAAATTTGAATAGTTATTAATTAAATTATGTCAAATTAATTATTTATGTTGACTAGTAAAAGATGTTTTATAAATTATATTTTAATTAATAAAAAGTTGTTTGTAGAACATTGATGAAATAAATAATTTATACATATATGAACAACGTCATAAAATGCCGGTGATAATTTAGTATTTAACAATGATTGGTAGTAAGAATAAACCAATTAATCATTTAATTTGAACCACCCTTCCCAAGGAACAATTTTTAAATTTCGCGGGTGTTTTAAGTTGCCCAAGGAAAAAATTACATCTAAAATTATATTTTATTTTATTACAGCATGAATATTAATCATTAAGGTGTATATTTCAAAATCAAAATTAAAACGAAAACCGTACGCATTAAAAACATGTTATTTCCTAATTTCTTGAATGAATTGAAATCAGCTAACCTTTATTTTTACTACTACCAACTCAAAACTTCCGCGTAATTTAAAAATTGTTCCTTGGGCTTTTCCTTTTGAAACAAAACAAAATAAGAGTTTTCGTAATAAAGAACAATGTGGTGAAAACTTAATTTTGAAGTTTTAGCGTGTTTGGCATATATATAGATATAGATACCAAAACTATTATAAGTTTCAGATATCCCAAGGAACAATTTTTAAATTTCGCGGAAGTTTTGAGTTGGTAGTAGTAAAAATAAAGGTTAGCTATGATTTCAATTCATTCAAGAAATTAGGAAATAACATGTTTTTAATGCGTACGGTTTTCTTTTTAATTTTGATTTTGAAATATACACCTTAATTATTAATATTCATGCTGTAATAAAATAAAATATAATTTTAGATGTAGTTATTTTTTCCTTGGGCAACTTAAAACACCCGCGAAATTTAAAAATTGTTCCTTGGGATATTTATCAATAAGAATTTTATATCCATAAGAATTTTTGAATTCTTTTCAAATTTGCAAAAAGTGCAACATATATAACTTAGCATTTAAACCTACATTGTTCATAAATTACAAATAGATTGAGACATTTCAAAATATGGGATATTTTTGATTGAATTATTTTTGTAAGTATAGCAAGTTATAAACAATATAAATTTTGGGAATAAATTAATGGTTGTAAAAGAAAATTCTTATCATTATAAACTTTATATATCTGTAACTTTAATTATTAAGCAGTTTTTTCCATTGCATAACGAGCAAATGCAAGGGCATGAAAAACATTAATGCATTGAAGAAGATGGTAAAATATATTCCGATTTTTTTTGTAGGCAGTTAGGGTAAGATTTCAATGTTATTAAGTCAGCTGATTCCACTTTTTTCTTATGTTTGAATAATTTCAGTTTCTGGGCTGGTATTTATATTTTAAACTATTTTAAAATCTACTGTGTCACGTAATTTTTAATACCTATTTTAACAATCTCTTCTTGAAAACTTCGATGAACGATCGTAGTTAAAGCAATTTAGTAAAGACGTAATTAAAATAACTTGGCCTATTCGCTGTCTAATTTTCTATTTTCTACATTTTCTATTCCACATAGTTACTGAGCCAGTGCTTTCGATGAAGTTCCATAAAAAAGTTCGTTCATTTGTTTTTTTTTGCACCGCAACAACGGATTATTTTATTCTACTATTTTTTAATTATATATCCGCGGTGGAAATATTTCGAAATGGAATAAGAATGGTGGCAAAACTATGATGCAACGAAAATTTCTAATGAAAAAAAGCAACAAATGAAAGGAACGTTTAAGAGGGTAAAAATTTATGAAAGAAATCAATATTCTTATTATTAAGTTAAATTAGTAAATTAAATAATTCCAAAGATTTCAGAGTAACACACCAAAACAATTCTTTAAATGGTAACTTAACATGACGACCGATCTTGTTGCAGTTCGTTTTTATACGCAAAATATGTAGGTATTAAAAATCGTTTTTGCGTTGTTGTCTTTACGAACGTCTAGTCGCTGAATATCATTTAAGCATTTTGGATATGTTTAAATAATAGTTTACTTAAAACAAATTTGCAACCTGAGCTAAAATTAATCTTCCGTACTTTGAAGTTTCCTGCTAGTGTGTCTTATTCTCTATTCTATCAGTTAATATGTAGTTCTATAGTTCACATGAACATTATTATTTAAAATGCACGAGTTACAATTAGTAGTTACTAAAAATGATGCATCATACAATCAAACCAAAATTGGTAGGGATGTTAAGATGTGGTATAATGGGTCGCCCAATTACAATAAAAGTTATAATAAACGGAAACAAGCCACTACGTCCATAATTTGAAATTTGTAAATGGAAAGAAAAATGAAATCAGAATAATCAATCATTCGTCGTTAATGAATGGCCGACTAAAGTAATAGTAATGAATCATTACTGTTACTCTAAGTGCGTCTTGGTCCGTAAATGTGAAATTTCTGATACAAATGTGGCTTCTTGTATTATTGACGATCAAGGTGCGACTCCTACAGAAGTAAATACAAAGTCGCATATATAGTGCGATCAAACATGGCTGACTAGATTAACAATTCCGAAGTTAAGATTTCTAGATTGTATTATTAAACATTATTATTATCATTTTATATTATTTATTATTAGCATGCTGAGTGTTTTCGTGCATTTTCTAAATTTTCCTGAATTATGTAAATAAAGACCAGTACTTTTAGGTACTGAGTGGTGACTAATAATAGTGTCGCTACAAGTTTACATTTAATGAAGATTGGTGCATGGGTTATCGTGTTTCGTAGACGCATTATTGGTCCAATATCTTTTCATAAATGATTATACTATTGAAAAATATAGACAATTAATGCTAGATCTATTTTTATATAAAGTAAATAAAAATGGAATGTTGCATGGGTACGGTGTTATAAGTAAAGGAATATATTCAAGTAGATTGTCTGACCTCTATTCGATTTCTATTTATTTGGTTAAAAATAAAATTAGGCTCCACAATATCGATGAATTAATTGTAGCTCATTTATTGAAAATGAAATTTGTATTAATGCTGAAACTTTGTAAAATGTATATAGTTTTATAAAACATTATATTTTCATTACTAGAAATATTTGAAGTATGTAAATGTGATATTGTATATAACTTGTACATATCTTATTTAATATATCATTTCAAATATTTATTAAAATAAATTTCTAAACGTTTCGCTTTACTAAAAGAACCACCGCTCTGTTATTACATATTTGCAACTAAAATACACATTAAATAAAAGACTCGTCCAAAATTTTTTATTGCAAAAAATAAAATTTTGCATTGGTAAAGAAAACAATAAAATTGTAATCACTTTAATTAATGTAGAAATGTAGAATTGACACTTTAATCCTAACCTTAACCATTAGTTGTTGTAGTAGGTAAAGTAATTAAGTATATTTTGAACATTTGAGATTTAATAAGAGTTGTAATGCAATTAATAAGTTTTTAATGTATTCATTTTATTCACTTGTTCTATTTAAACATAAGTTTATTAATGTTAAACATTTATCACCATAAGTACAAATTCCTAGTGTCTTGATAATTACTTAGTAATTTTTATTGACAAGTGACACATGCACGGTATTAATTTTTTCAGAGACGTATGATTTTTAAAATAACAAATTTTTAAATTCCCTGCATGTAGAAATTTTATACGTTTATTGGAAATTATTTTTACTTTTCGATTTATTCTAAAAATAATCATCTGCGAGAGCAAATGAAAAAAAGCGATATTTTTAAGTTAAGGTTTCATAATTATAGTTACCATATTAAAAAGGCAAAATTTATTGATGCAATTACGCTACTATTTGAATGTATTTATCATTATTAATATTAATATTACTTAAGTTTTTTGGGACATATGTATACGAAGATTGATCAATAATGAGCGTGTTTCTTCTAACGTCAGATATTAGAGCAAGCTTCAAACGATATATTCACATTATATTCTTTCCCGTAATTTTATGTGTGTGAAAAACATAATACTGTTTTAACAGTTTTAAATGTTGCATTTTATTTGAATGCATAGAATATTTTTAGCTTCTTTTCAAAGTTAAAAAATAATTTTGTTGGTTAAGTAAATTGCGGTTTGAGGAAAATGGCTGCTTAATACGTAAATATTTACCACAATAAATTTATTATTAATTGTTACTTTACAAAGGGTACTAGGAAAGTTTTGCAATATGACGCAGCAATGAATCCTAGGAAGCTGCTTGTTGCTTCATGTTAACACAAGTTCATACGTGCATAATAGCCACCGCGCCATGTCAATGGGCTCAGTTATTCATTAGCAGTAAGAGTCTAAAGTGCTTGCGAAGACATCGTGGTCAACAAATGAGATATGGGCAGTTTTGCGTTATAATTTCGTGTGTGGTTTAAACATAGACCAGTGCTTCAAAGAAATGACTCTTGCATTAGGTCATGTTTGGCCACATTGCACAACGATATTCAGGTGGTATAGAGAATTCCAAAGGGGAAATTTAACTGTGGAGGATGCTGAGAAGCCGGGAAGGCCACGAACGTCAGTTACGGAGGAAAACATTACTACTGTGAGGAAAATGCTTGGCGAGGACAGGCGAGTGACCTACCAACAGATACAGGGCACTTCAGGTCTAAATGCACCAGCAATTCGTTCGATTCTGCATGATCATTTGCACGTGAAGAAACTTTGTTCTCTCTGGGTGCCGCATCGACTGACTGAAGAGCAGATGACACGACGTGTGACTTGGTGCCGCGAGATGTTAAAAGAGTTTAATAAGGGACAATTTCGTTATGTGAACAATATCGTGACAGGTGAGAGACTTTGCTGTACTATTACGATGTGCCGACCAAAGCTCAAAACAAAGTTTGGGTCTTTGATGATGAGGACATACCCGTAGTTGTCCGATCTGTAAAGAAAACAATGATAGCTGTATTTTTCAAATCGAGTGGAATTGTGGAACGCGTCGTTTTGGACACACAGAAAACAGTCACAGCTAAGTGGTATACTGAACAGTCTTTATTTAGAAAATAAACTTAGATAATTAACAATAATTATCCTAGAATCCGATGCTCCGCCTGTGGCACTACACTGGATGTAACCTAACCTTAATCTTTAGTTACTACAAAGCTAACTATATCTAAACTAGTCTCTAAGGTATCTAGAGCTCTACGTGGGGCCTAGCCCGCGTCCTGCTTAAATATTATTCACAATTCCGCTCCTACCATGCGGAAGTAGGCCGCTACTTATAAATCTCATTCACTAAAATGTCCAATATTCTATCATACACATCCCTTCAGGTCGAGAGGCCGATGGATCGTTTTTCGCCGTCGTCGTCTCCGCTCTACAGTCTTGGCATTCCTCTTTCCGGTGGAATCTCTTCGCCACCTCTCCTCCTTTTGGAATTTTGAGCCCCTGTAACAACAGAGAACCCGGTAGTTTCTCCACTCAATACGTTCATTCGGACATTCATTCCGCAGATCTACAAATGCTCACCTTGTATACGTCGCGCAAGTGTTTGAGCGTGTAAGTGTGTCGCTCGTGTGTGTGTCCTGTGTATCCGTATTGTTGATGTGTGTGCGCGCTCGTGTGTGTGTGTGTGTGTGTGTGCGTGTGGGCATCTCTCTCATTCATTCGTGCTCACCCAAAAATAAAAAAGAATTATACTTAACTTATCCCACTTTGGCCATGGTTGGTCATCGTGGTCGTCCTCATGACTTGCGTGCCCATGAGTGTTGGTGTGATTCCAAGCACGCCTTTCTGTGTATAGTGTGTGCTGGCGTGCTCATGATGTGAGATCTCGCCGCCATCGCGCTTCCAGTTAGAATGCCGCATCCTCTATACAACATCTATGCAACTTCCGCCGTGGTCGTCGTTCTAATCCTTCCAGCAATTGTGGCTTTGTATCCGTGCGAGCAAGTGTGTAGGTGTGTATTGTTTGCATGCCCGTGTTTTAGTGTAAGTGCGGGCGCGCCTCTGTGTGTATTATGTACTGGCGCGCTCGTGATGTGTATTCATGTACGAACGTTTCGATCCTTACTTCCGGAGAAACACCGGAGGCCGCGGCAATAATCCCGCGATTGTTGCCGCGGCCTCCGCCGACGTGACTGCAGAAATCCTTTGCGCTCTTATTATTTTCTTCGTCTCCTTGACTTTTAAAGAATCAGCCCATATCGGCGCTGCATACAGCATTGCTGGTTCTATCGTGCCCTTATAAATTGTCCCTGCCGCGCTTCCGCTGAGGCCCCAGGTCATTTTTGCGGCCGCGCCTATCTTGTTGGTCATTTCTCTCGCTTTACTTGTTGCATACTGGACGTGCTCCTTGAAGTTTATTTTTTCATCCACGATTACACCTAGATATTGAACATTTTCTTTACAATAAATTGTCACGCTCCCCCAATTTAAACATTGGCCTCCGTTGGGCCGGTTTTCCGAAAAATAAACCCTCCGATTTGGTCGCGTTAAACGTTAGTTTATAGATCTCGCTCCATTCTAAAATTCGCGCTAGTGCCTCGTTCGCACACAGCGCATTTGATAATTTCCGAAGCGGATTTATACCTATCGTGATCACCGCCGCACTTCTTACACGTCAACTGCCCTTTGCAGTCCTTCGCTTTGTGCCCCGACTTTAGGCACTTATAGCAATAATATACATTGCTATAATTTCGCACGTTACAAATCCGCCACATGACTTTTATTTTCTTGTCAACGACAAGCTGCCTAAATTTGCCGCTCACAACACAAACCGCGTTCCTAACACCGCGCTCCGTATCTCTCTTATTTGAAAAGAATCTCACCAACTTTACGTCACTGGATAATTCTCCCGCGCTACCGTAGTTTGCTCCTATCGCCTCGTTTTGCTGGCGCAAACAGTCCAGTACCTCGACGTCTTTTAAGCCCTCATCGATTCCTAAGATACAAATTGCGGGGTCGTTTTTCTTCAGCTCTTTGGCTTTCGCCGACGTAATTTTTTCCGCGACCGAAACTTTCAGCTTTTCCGCGTCCTTTTTCGTGGTGCATTCTACGAAAACCGCGCCCTCTTTTCCCTTACGTACACCTATTTTGTTACTGACGACGTCCACCTTCTGTACCAGCTCCTTCTTCGTCTGTTCTACAGTCTGTGTCTTGTTTTCCGGTTGAATTTTCACCGTCACCGATTCAGCCCTTAATTTGTCAGCGTATGACATGCACTCCGGTTTCCCGGCTGCACACATCCCTACGAAGTTCTCCCGCTCCCTTTTCTTCGGCGGCTTTCGCGGCGCTATCGCAGATCTCCTTCAAGATCCCATGCTGCTCCCCAACTATTTGTAGCATTTCTGCTACCATGTCGCGCACTTTTTTTCGATCCTCGACCCTCAGCGTTTCCGCCTTGGTCGGCACCATTTCACAAATGGATACTGTTAAATGCCGCGCCCTTTTAATCAGCCTGTTCTCCACGGACGCTTTATCTTCGTTGATGACGGCGCTCTGAAGACTCTCCCTTCGCGAATCTACTACTCCCCTTCGATTGGTCGATGCACCGGCGCCAGCCATATTTATTCACGAAATTAACTATACGATTTCCCCATTAAAAAGAATAAACCAATCAAAGTAAAACGGAAACTGTATTACTCTAACAGCGTTACCAAATTAAATCTAAATAACGCAGCCGAACAAGCAAAATGTAAATTTTGTCAAATTAGAAAAAATAAAATTATTATTAACCAATCTACTAATTAATTAAATCAAGCTGAAATTCCACGAAATCGTCGAAATTAAAATACCTTTAACTTTTTACCTTGTTGCCCCTCTCTCAATTGCTGTCGCTATGCTGTTACCTGGCGGGCCACACAACTGACGTTGCTATGCCGTTGCCGTACACGTCACGCTTCTAATTTAGAAAGTTTAACTTTCTAAATTGAACTTCAACGCGATTTAAATGTTTTAATCAAATTAAAAACTCACTCACGATACTTAATTATCACTTGAAATAGATATTAACTCTATTTCAGTGAATTACATTCACTATTTCAACAGAATTAACTGTTGAAACAGTTTCACGGAGACGTTTTTAAACGCCAAACTTTCACTTTATTTAACACAAAATCAACACGTTTATTTTAATTAAAACACACGTTTTCACTAATAACATCACTAAAAGTGATTCAACCAACACGAGTTCGCCTATTACTCGCAATATTTCGCACACTAATCTCTAAGGTCGTAATTACTGCGAAAGCGATCGCTTATACTGAACAGTGCCTGCCAAAGTCATTGGATCCATGAAGAACCTGCGGCCAAAGTCAAGAATGGACACCTGGTTCCCACATCACGATAATGCTCCAGCTCACCGCGCCAAAGCCTGCACCGAATATTTGACCACGACAGGATTGAAACTTCTCGAGCACCCTCCCTAAAGTCCAGATCTTGCTCCCTGCGACTTTGCACTGTTCCCGCATGTGAAAATGAGGCTAAAAGGGAGGCGGTTTTCCAGTGATGAGGGCCTTCTGCGGGCTTGGGACAACGAGTGTGCTTCACTCCCTAATGAAACTTGGCAGAACTTGTTTAAAGATTGGTTTCGGAGGATGGAGAGGTGTATTGAGTGTAGAGGAAATTACTTTGAAAAAATTAAATAAACAAAGCTGTATTGCAAGACTTTCCTAGTACCCTTTGTACAGTCAGATATTTTATAGGTTGTTACTTAGTATTCATTTTTGGTATAATTTAGGCTTGTGGTTGTAATTATCTAAATAATATTTCGAGCATATAGTATATTCGTAAGCATTAATTCTCTGCTAGTGGGATATTAGATGGATTTTAAAATTATTTTGAGTACTTACGAGGGAGCGTTTTTATATTCGCGGAATGGGGGACAAGGGGTGGAAATAAAAAAACCAAATTATTTTTCTTTTTCAATATATTCACCTGCAAGATAGATACATTTTCACATCTTACAATTAATTTATTTGTACCCTCATAAAAAAATGATTTCTCTTTATCTGCAAAATACGCCGAAACTGCCTCCTTGACTTCATCATCGGCAGTAAATTTTTTACCCCGCAGCTCTTTTTTCATTTTCGGAAACAGATAATAATCACTCGGGGCCAGGTCTGGGCTGTAGGGTGGGTGATTCACAATTTCGAAGCCCACCTTATGCAGGGCAGCTAACGCAACGCGGCTCTTGTGGACGGGCGCGTTGTCGTGCAAAAGCAGAACACCTTTTGTCAATTTTCCCCGTCTTTTCTCTTTAATGGCTTCTTTTAGTCGCTCTAATATTGAAGCGTAATATTCTCCGGTTATAGAAACACCTTTATCTTTATAATCAATCAACAATATTCCTTCCGTGTCCCAAAATACCGTTGCCATGAGTTTACCAGCTGATTGTGACACTTTAAATTTCTTGGGAGGTGCTGTGCCCTTTTTATGCCACTGCATGGAGTGTTGTTTGGACTCAGGTTCATAATGATGAACCCAAGTTTCGTCTCCAGTAACAATTCCACTCAATACACCATCCTTGTCTTCATTACAGAGGTCCAAAAATGCACGCGAACACTCTACGCGCTGTTGTTTTTGCGGCGGCGTGAGCATTCTCGGCACCCATCTTGCGCTGACCTTAGACATGCCGAGATGATCGTGTAGGATTTTAAAAATTGTAGTATCGGATACTCCAACCATTTCTGCGAGTTGTTTCTTCTTTAGTCGAGCATCTTCGAGTACAATTTGTTCAACTTTTTGGATAAGTGCTGGCGTGGTTGCCTCAATGCTCCTGGCCGGCCTCGGGTCGTCTTCCAGGGATTCCCTTCCTTGTTTAAATAAACTATGCCACTTGTACACCATGGTTTTTCCTGGACAAGAGTCGCCGTAAACCAATGACATCTCATTCATGGTCGCGACTGATTTTCCTTGCCTGGTAAGGAACTTTATAACGGCACGATATTCGATTTTTTCCATATTTCACTTTTCACTCCTGATTATGTTACTTGGTTGACGATAGCTCAAAGACTAACTGTCTAATAACAATGAAACTTCGTATTTATACTAATCATGAGTCGCTGCACAGGCCACGCCCCCAATGCGCCTACTCACCCCTCTACAACCCGCTCATTCCGCGAATATAAAAACGCTCCCTCGTATATGTACAGCTCAGTTACCACAAAGGTTGACAACCTACATAAATGAGTTGCGCACGTTTAAAACGGTCAGTAATTTTACGCGTAGTCATCGTTCATTGTTAACTGCGAATAGTACTAACGATTGTGCCTTGTACACATTGGTGATCAACTCGATGCACTTAATAATACTTCCTTGTTGAAAGAAAGAAAAGATTTACTTTTTTAATTTATGTTTTTGGTTCTTGATATTTTCTTAGAAAAATGAAGAAACGAAGAAAACTATATATATAGTTTACGGTATGGAAACTTCTTATGGAAAAAATTGAATAATTCCAAAATATTTCACAAATCACTATAACTAATTATTCGAATGGCGCTGAATTGTATATATGTATTTTACATGTTAGCGATGTCACCCGTTTTTGTGTATGCATTTTTTTAATGGAATGTTATATTTTTTATGTTAGTTTTGGATAGAATCCATGAAGGTCTTTTCAAAAAACCAACGGACGCTTAATGTCTTTATCTTTAACAATTCATGAAATATTATCATGTTTTAGAAAAACAGGGATAACAATAACGCAAACGTAAAAATTGAAAAATAAACTTTATTTATTAAATATTGCAACAACATCTCAAAAATGTTCTGCTGCTAACATTATATATATAAATAATATTATATATATAAATAATTTAATATTGGCAATAAGTTCATTTTTTAAAATACTACATCTTAGTTCAACCATAAGAACTGGTACGAACGACCATACCCAAAGATTAGAGTTAGATATAAGCAATTAGTAAGTACCAATTTTATTTTGTCATACATAATTTATGTTAATATAAAGTTATAAGTATTAAAATTATCATTCACATAATTACCTTTTCTTAATATATATATTTTATAAAACACTGGATACCAAATTTACTTTTATTTTAATTTCTTTTTACAAGTACAATTATTTTCGGTTTTAATTAAATCTCAAAATTATAACAATATATATGTTGATAACTAGAAAAGTAATTAAGTCTTTTACTACAAAATAATACTTTTGCAAGATCTGATGCTTCTTAAATACGCATTTCGATATTGAATTATAAGGCTGATAATATTTTTTTTCATAAAAAAGTTTTGTCCGTATTCGTAACAAAAAGTATTCTAAACTGAAAGATCGCATTACATTCACCATACCGTAAAAGAAAAGGCCAGTTATAGACTTCATTGTATTCTGTAAAATTTGTTGGGCGTGTTCTGTTTAAATGTTGTAATTAAAGCTAGCTTCTGATGTATATTAAAGAGGTGTTTCATATTATATTGTAAAACTCACCCATGTGGGTTATACATTAAATTTTAGTAATTATTTGTTGAATACAAGCGGTTTAATTGTAAAATAACTACGGGATGTAGATACTGGTGAGTTGAAATAAAGTTCAACTATAAATTAATTCAATTTCTCCAGAGAAACATATTTTCTTATCGTATTTTCGTAGTAAAGTTGAAATAAGTTTTATTAGAATAATTGACGAGAGTTACTTTAAATGAATTCAAATGCAATGATTAAAATTTGGCAAGAAATGGATGCAAAGGATTTCAATACAGTTCAACGTTAACAGAATTTTAATAATGTGGAAACTGTTCAGCGAAGACATTCTTACAGAAATAGTAGTATAGAACTTATTTTGCTATTTGGAAACAAGTCAAGGACTGTGATAATCTGTATTTTGTTAGTAGAAAAGCCATTAGTCTTTTTCCACAGAAAAGTTGTTTATATACTTTATACAAAGCTTGGAGTGAAAGAAAATTCTTGTTGCGTTCTTTTCGTACTATACAGAAGTTTAATTGAAACGAAACACCTTATACGTTTCTAAAGTAATCGTCCGTCTGAGAAATATTAATATTTTCTTCAAAACATAACATGAGTATTTCATTTATATCAGTTATTATGAATATTCGTTTAAGAATATGCAAAATAATAATTTTATTAAGCGTTCCCTATCATGGGCTTCTAAATATCAAATATATTTCCACCGAAAATTATTGATTGTAATTTTAAAAGTTTCTAAATAAGTTATTTAAACATTTCAGAACATACTGAAAGAACAATATCTTATTAAAACAATTAACAGATATTTAATATTTTGTGTTTTAGAAATACTAAATACGCATTTCAAGGTCAGAAACTTTAAATTATTTTCAGTGAAGCATTGCTTCGAATTACTACATATTTTGTTTTAGAAAGTATTGACGTCATACACATAGCACATTGATTAAGAATTTATTGTGTTGTCGAGATAGTCATGACGCATATGGCGCCAGTTAATTTTTGCAAGTCATTCTCATCTACCTTTGTGCTATGCCATTTGAACGATTTAGTTGTGTTAGTAAACCAAACTGGTTATTTCACTCCCTTATTTTCGTAAGACAAGAACGCTCGTCAAGTATGCGAAAAGTTGCGTATAATTTAACGACGGTCCTCGATCAGGAAGGCTACTGAGGTTAATGACAATAAAATGAATGACTTAATTGAGTCATACCCACAACACATGACACAAGAGCTTGTAGAAACGTAAAAAATCCATCATTCAAGTACCCACGACCCAACCTAAAGATTTGCTTATAACGACAATTATTAGTGGAAGGTTATATTCAAAAATTGGTAAGGTTTTAAAGGTGTGTTTATGGGTCACTTACCAAGGAACGAAAGAATTAATTTAAGTGCGTATTATCGCAAATTGAATAGTTCGAAGGAATTCATCATTCAGAAACATACAGAGCTGGTTGTTTGTAAAGGAGTGGTATCTTATTACTACGATGCGAAACCACGCACAAGTTTGATGGCCTATCAAATATTATTGGATGTGATGCAGCATAATCGCTGGGCTTTGCATCTTCAGACTTCCACTTGTTTCGTTCTCTTCGAAGCTCCTTGCGCGGTGTTCGACTCAGGGACGCTGTGAATTGGCACCTTGTTCCTCTATTGTATAAACGAAGAATTATAAATGTCTCTGAAAGATTACATTCATCTTTTTTTTTATTAATAAACGTTTTTTTTTTATTGTTTGGAGCATCTTCTGCCTGTTTCTTCTCTTCGTTCGTTATATAGGACATTGTACTACTTCTAATATTACAACAGGAATATAAAATTACCACGAGCTGCCAAGGAATGTGAATACTTTAAATAACTAATTTAATAACATTCAATTATTGAAGGAAAAAATAGAACATGTATTAATTTACAAATATAAATTAGGCCTTTTCGAATAGCAAGGGCTGTAAATGGTATACACGAAGGTAGTCCTCGGATGTCATTAAATATTATGTGATAACTAAAAATTAAATTAATATTGTATTATTATTATTAATATCTATTAAATAATGTAAATTTAATATAGTCTCTACAGAAACGAATAATTGATTGAATTCAAAAATATATAGTTCATCATAGATAAATTATTTATATTTAACGGATACATTATACATATTTTATTATTATATGCTTTTCATGAAATTGCCTGTAAGGCATTTTCAGTATTTATTTCTACAATGCTCATATTTTATTTTAAGTTTATCAAAAATGAATATAATACATTTGAAAATATATTTATGTCCTAATTTTAATAAACATCCATTTGTTTATTATTAGCAATCTTAAGAATTGATTCAACTATCATTGGTGTGTATACAGCAATAAGATTATTGAGGAAATTATTTAAAGATTAAGAAAATATATGACGCTCACTCACCTTTATCAGAGTATCTATTGACAAGATTGCTTATTTGTTGTGAATTTATTCTAGCTGAATTTAAAACTAATGGTTAATTCATAGATAACAATCATTGCATAAGTTAATTTACTTGTCAATTTATTGAAAATCGAGTGTTGAGTTATTTTATTGAAACTGTATTATAACATCTATAATTTCAAACCTGTTAGACACTAAGAATTGATTACAATAAACGCCTGAATTGGAAACCGTCTGCTGCATTGTATAAATTATATAGGGATGGCATTATGTATATTTTATAATACTTATTCGATTATTTATTTTGTTTACGAAATCATTGACGTCTGCATATTAATTAACATAAACATGTTTTTAATTGAACTCCACCCCAAAAAATTCACAGAATTAAGATTAGGTGAATTTCAGGACGGTTTTATTTGACTATTACAAGCGATCCATTTCCAGACAAGTTAGTATTATGTCATCTTCTTATAATGTGTTATGAAACACCGTCAAGTATAATTGCCATATTTAGAATGATAGTTAATGCCAATAAATAAATTTACAACACTGATCTAATTATGCTTTGGAAAGAAACCAATAAACTCTATTGGAAAGTTTAGTTAAAATTTTCGTTTCTGACTAAACTCTCATTGTAGTGGTTCATTGCTCCGTCTTTCGTGAATATAAATCTATCGGACCATAACAAATTTGGATGATCTCGCAAAGTATTTAGAAATTTGTTACAAAATTAGTCCTTCTTAGATTGACGTAGACTAGTTGCACTAGTTGCGAAAAATGATGACATAGATTTTCTTTTGAGACAGTACGAATAGCTTTATTGGAAGATTCAAATACTGCATTATTACTTTAGTACTAGAAGTTGACTCTTGCGTTTCAAATATTCCCAATATTTGCTCCTATAAATGAGTAGTTTGTCTATTATGCACCCTGCCAGTATCAGCATGTTTAGGAGTACGCATACCGATTTCCTCTAAACGTTAATTTAATCTTCCGAAAGTTTTAACAGATGGAAATCTGCCGTTATGATAGCGTACTCAATATTTAATTTGTGCACTAAAGTTATATAGGTACATGTCTGTACATTCAGTAAATGTAAATTACATTTTATAACAATTGATTTATACTGATAATTAAAGTAAATGAATGCAAAAAATGTATAGTTTTTAACTTAACTGACACTATTATCTTGATACTTATTCTGCCTTCTGTTAAAATTATGAGTTAGTCAATTAAATATACTTATGATATCCACTGATAGAAAATAATGTTATATGAATTATGTAATTGTTAAGATAAATAATTGTAAAATTATAATTACTAATTCTTGCCAGGATAATGGTAACGGAAGATAGCATTTTTGTTATTATTATTTGTTGATCGGTTTTAGAAAAGGCATACACCTGAAAATAATAAAAGGTGTGGATTGTTCTTCACTCTATATACACACTACTATGATGTATATATATATATATATATATATATATATATATATATATATATATATATATATAGATAATTTTATTTTTCAACTGAATCCCCTTTAAGTTCAACGTGCTTGAGCTGTTTGTCCTATAATGACATTATTCTATTTAAAAAAAACTACTGTCGGAATAGGTAAAAAAATTTAGGAAAAAATATCTTTATTTATCTACATAGTATCGTTTTAACTCGGTACACTTTTTCCAGCAATGTTCAATAGCTTCGATACCTTGTTTATAGTGAGAATCGAGTTCCTCAAAATAGCCAACAACTGCAGACTTCATTGTTGGCAAATCTTTTACCACAGTGCCATTTTTTCTAGTTCGGAAACAAAATAGTCTGAGGGGACTAAATCTGGCGAACAAGGTGCATGAGGACGCAATTTGAAGTTTAACTCGTTGTGTGAACTGGTGCATTGTCTTGATGAAACAAATTCTTCTCCCACCAAATGTGGTCGATTTTTCTTGATTTCATCACCCAAACGCTGTAATAAGCATGATACGCATTAATTGATTTTTCTTTCCGAAGATAATCAATGAAAATTATCCCACGCGCATCCCAAAAAACAAATGGAACTGTCTTCGCTTTTTTTTGGAGCCGAGTCTTCTCTTTTCTGCTTTGACTTTTCTTTCGTCTCAGATGTGAAATAATAGATCTATTCATCCACAGTTATGAATCGACTCAAAAATTCGGCTTTATTACTGTGAAACTTCGCTAAACACTCGATTAAAGCATCCTCACAAAGCTGTTTTTATTCCATTGTAAGTAATCGCAGCACCTATCTTGCACACAGTTTTCTCATGTTAAATTTTTTAGCCAAAATGCGAAGTACAGCAATTTTTGAAATGCCTGCCATGTCTGCTAGCTCCTGCACTTTCAGTTGATAGTCATCCAAAACCATTTTGTGGTCTCTGGCGTAGTCACCTCATTTGATCGACCACTGCGATGTCGATGTCCGTCTTGGCATCTCTTACGGCCTCGTTTAAACTCTACCATCTAATATTTTATTGTTATAAACGAAGGAGCTGACTCCATCAGAGTAGAATCTACTTTTGTTTTGATATTGGTTGGACTGAGACCTGTCAAGTGAAAGTATTGTATCACATAACGATGACCAATGATATTGGTTGGACTAAGACCTTTCAATTGAAAGTATTGTATCACATAGCAATGACCAGTTTTTCCATGTTTACAAATTCACTGAGACCGTTCACTATTGATGATTGTGCTAAACAAATACTAAATAACGTAGCGACTTCAAACTTTAAATTAAAACTTAAGTTTGGTACTTTCTACCATAGTTATTTTTTTCAAACAGTCGCTATTTATACGTTAGGTCGAGCACTTCTGTGACTACCTTCGAATATGTATGATGAATGAAATACTTAACTCATACTTAACACAATAATACAGTAAATAAAATAAAGAGCAAACTTCCTATTAATGTTCTAATTGTATTTTATTTTTTACGTTTACTTTCATTTAAGATTGGCAATTTCATAATTAATATATGTATAATTTTCACATTGTTATATTTACTTAGAGTTTGTTCGGAATGATATAATTTGTAGCTGGTTAATACATTTCAAAATAAGTATAGTTTTAAATAATTTTGTTCGGATAGATTTGAGAGGCAGTATATTATCATTTTATTGTACAGTTAAAATAAATTTTGTAGAATTCAGGTAAATATTTCATGTATTGAATTAAAGCTTATAGGTAGATAAAAGGACTTACGAAATATTTAATACATCTAATCCTTGCTATGCGCTAGATTTTGGCAACATATAGATGGCACGGATACTTTGAAACCAATTTAGCTTTGTTTATTTGACTGTAGTCGAAAACTTAGAAACACAAATTTAATTTGTAGTTCATTGAATATACATTTTTTGACTATTAAGTTCGGCAGTCTCTTATTTATTTTGTAGACAGTTTCAATTATATTCTTTTTACATTCGTTTATTGGCTCTTATATGAAGTTACTTATTTTCTTTTCTTATGTATGAGAACTATACTAAACAAAACTGGAACTCAACGGAACAAGATTTCAGAAACTAACATAATTTAGATATTAATAAATGTAGAATTTGAGTTGGTATTGAACTGGCAATGTTGCAGAACAGATGGGAAATATTTAGTTTATCTTTGAAAACCATTCTGAATATATTTACTCTCCAAGTTTAGGTGCCTGACCTGTATGGCTGTATCTAATATTGGCATAGTGAATGCCACAGATAGAAATGTTATGACTATGGTTCTCGGTGTTAACTCTTTATATTCTTCTGTTCTATTATTTATTTATACTTTATAGATGTTTTTTAGTCTATAAATTGTATGTATGTATATATTTATGTTCGTGTTTATTTTTTAATGTAATCTATAAATTGACTATATTTTACATTTTGTACTTATGATGTACATTTGTATGAAACGTATATGAATCAATCAATCAAGCAAATGTGTCATTCTCACATGCTAAGTTCAGTACATGCCGACGAAAATCCCGAACTATTTGACACAATGATTTGGGGAAGCGTAGAAGCAATGGATGGTTGTGATCATTTCAACTAATATATTTCATTTTCGGAAACCAGTTCACTGAGATAGTCACGTTTTTACTAACGCAGTCAGTTTAATTTATACAATATAGAACAATTGAAACTGTTCATTATTCGAAATAAATAGTCTGTTTTCCACGGAGATTCTTAGAAAAATATTAAAATACCATAAGCAATTCTTTCCGAGGATGGCTTGTTACAAAACAATAATTACACGCTACGATAACAAGCAAAATAGTATTTAATACAATGTTATTTTGCAAGGAAAAAAGTTATTTCAATCGAGTTTTACTACAACTAAAAATCAGGTATGGGTGCAGATACGAATAGATTGCAAACATTAACATTTCGATGCTTCATGAATTTTATAATTAGCATGACATAGTAATATTTCCATTCTGTTAGTAGAAATAATAAGTTATCGCACTGAGAAACCTTTGCGTAATATCAGCGTTTACAGGAAGTAGAATCATTTGTAAATTAC
The DNA here is from genome assembly GCA_031893035.1 of Dermolepida albohirtum. Lineage (NCBI taxonomy): Eukaryota > Metazoa > Arthropoda > Insecta > Coleoptera > Scarabaeidae > Dermolepida > Dermolepida albohirtum. The sequence goes on along the minus strand of JAVIWB010005529.1, from coordinate 31,708 downwards.
TTCGATGTACAAATAAAATCGATATATGAAATTTTGGTGGCAGTAGACATGAAAAGAGATTTCCAGAAACCTAGACAGGCTATCGGATTGAGGGAAAAAACTAATTTGCTAATATTGAAATAATTAATTGAATATATGTTATTTATTATGCAACTTCGCCCATTCTTCGTGCAGTAATGTACATACATATGTATTTGTGTATAAATTGCATGTGTAACACTTTTATGATAAAAATTTAACATTGACTTTATTAGTATTTTCACGATGATTGGCTTAAGAGTATTTGGACGTTATTAAAAAGTAAATCGTGTCCATATTTTAATATAAAATATCAAATATTTACGTTCTCAATTGATATAAGACATACACGAGATACTCTACGTAACGTTATTATTTATATACATAATATAAAATTACATCTGAACACCTATTAAAGATAATTAATGCTTTCGCAACTTTTTTCTCAAACAAAATTGTGTCACGTACTACAATAACATAGAAAATCTACTTACCATGTATTTCTACAGTATGTGTAATTTCTCTTGGTTCCAGAGTTCCGATTTGACAAACGTAATCTCCTGCATCTTGTGGTCCGACCTCCTTGATCTCCAAACTATAGCCATTTACAAGACTTATCCTTGGATCAGGGGATACCTTCACGTTACCCGCTGAAAGAACGGCGATACCCTTTTTCCACGCCAGTACGTAATGACCTGCAATATCAAGAATATTATCACAAACAAAACAAATAAAAATAGAAACCGAGTAGAAGGGATAAACAATAAAAGCAAGGGGAGAGAAATTTAACCGAAACGCGTTTGTATCGATTAATATAGAAAATATAGATAACTGTGCCAAGATTTGCCATGTACTAAAAATATTGAAGATTTTATCAAAGGAAGCAGAAAATTTATAATAACATAATTAACAATAATATTTATTAGAATTTGTAATAAAATATTAAATTAATTATATAGTTCATAAAATATAATAACAGCATTCACATACAATTATGTACCTCAAATTTTTAGTAAAACTTTAATAATAATAATAATAATACTATAATAATAATTTGTCCAACAGATTTTCAATCTAATTACAAGGCAAAGAATATTACAGAACACGTGTATGTTATATATTATTAATATAATAGTTATATCTGTATCCATACTTTCAACTACACAAATAATGTTATACTCCATATACTGTTACACAATTTGAGAGCAATAACGAATATTTATGTTGCTATTTGATACTGCATATTCTATGTAAAGGCATATTACACATAATGTTCCTCCTCTCACGAGAGCAGTAAAACAATTTGAACGAAGAAATTAGTATTTTCTAATAATTTTGGAGCGTCAATACCATTATTAAGTAAACTAAACAAAAATTTTGAAGCTCCGAGCAGGATACGCGTCGGTATATGTGAACAAATAGAGATATTTTAGAAATCTTCTCTCTACTAATTCTATGGAACATATTTGGTATATACAGAAGATCAAACTAAGGAAGTATACTCAAGTTTAGAGCGCACATGAAAAATATATACAAATAATGTAGAATCCAGCGAATCAAAGTTATGGGTATTTTCTAATTATAAAACTCAATGTTTTTAGATTAGACTCAGTAATGTTTTCTATATGAGTAGAACAGGACAATTTAGAATCGAAGGTAATGCCAACATCCATCATATCTTCACGCCCCTGTAAGAGGAAGCCATTTTGATAGTAAGGTTATTGTATGGCGGTACTGAATTTTTTGAAGGGTAAGTGCTCCACAATCACGTACAATATTTATGTGATCGAGCAAGAACTCACAATCAACAATTTGTGTTACTTGGTGGGAAAGTTTAAGATTATCGGCAAATAATAACTTGTGACATCGAATCGAATACAAAGATCATTCACGAAAACTATCATACAAAAAGCAAGGGCGCCAAGTTTGAACCCTGAGGGACGGCCGGGGTAGGAATAAAGTAATTCGAGCGATGCCCCAAGTAAGAAACATAAGGCTTTCTACAAATAACAAGTAGGTAATATTAATGACGTGGAACGTCCTACAGATTCTAATTTATTAAGAAGTATTCGATGATCAATGTGATCAAAAGCCTTTGTCAAATCAGTATAGATAATGTCTACTTGAGCACTGCCATCCAATTGTTCGTAAAGGTATTAAGTAAGAACGGTCTGATTAGTGATAGGTCAATGTTTGCTGACGAAGGCATGTTTATCAATAGAAATGAAATGCATAAACTTCGAAGAAAAACAATGATAAACGAATTTTTCAAAAACTTTAGCAAATATGTTAAATATAGCATTTGACCGGCAATTTTCAATTGAGAGATTGGAAAGTAAATATAAAGGCATGACAAAGCTGTAAGCACAATCTTTTACTAAAAGAAGAAGGAATATAAACGTAACGTATAATGAAGGTATTCTTCAATTCTCTAAAACTATAGAAGACTTCATCTTTAGAAACAAAAGTAGCGACAATGGCAGAATTATTTTGTCCCATATAATGTTCCATGGGAGAATCGGATGGTGTAATACATTCTTGTAAGTAAATCGACTGGAAAACTTTTTAAAATCATCAAATATTGTTATAAGATCATCAAATGTGTTAGCATGATTATTTTTAAGAACATATGTGAACGGATACATTACTTTTCCGTGAACGAGCATAAGAACAAAACCGTACATGATCAGTTCATATAGAATTTTGAACACGAAGCAGATAACCTCGATACAGGTGTTTAGAGTTTTTTCTTTCGTAATCTTCTGTACAGGTCGTTCGCATATTCAGTGTTTTTGCATCTTGAAGTATTTATTTTTATCCTTTATATACGGTATATTTGGATATCTTTCACATCTCGCGTTAATAGTTTAAATTATTATGTATGTTATGCTTAGTTTTATTTTTGTAATCTTTATGTTACGGGAAAAATTATTTGTATTGAAGTATATTAGGTTACAAGGACAAATGTCTTGATCTTGACACAGGCCTTTATAATTTGATAACCTAATATCTGATTTTCACCGCGCACGGGTTGTAAGGCCGTATACGCACCCTTATTTAATCTTCGGTGACAGTTATTAAATGAAAAGAAAGTATTCTAAATTAATTATGTTTATTTAAAAATATTATCCACTACACTAAAAACACTTAAAACATCAAAATTGTTGTCTTGACTGGTTGATAATTTGAGAACTTTCTCTTGTTAATACGAAAGCAAACTGGCTGCTTACTGAATAAACTTGTTTGTTATGATACGAAAAAGATTTGTTGTGTTGATGAGAAAGAACTTGTTGATTTTGTTGTCGAGAACGATCTGAACTGTTGATGATAACTAGTTCTTTCTCATGAACACAACAAATCTTTTTCGTATCATAACAAACAAGTTTATTCAGTAAGCAGCCAGTTTGATTTCGTATTAACAAGAGAAAGTTCTCAAATTATCAACCAGTCAGTATTACAAGTTTGATGTTTAAGCGTTTTTAGTGTAGTGGATAATATTTTTAAATAAACATAATTAATTTAGAATACTTCCTTTTCATTTAATAACGGTCACCGAAGATTAAATAAGGGTGCGTATACGGCCTTACAACCCGTGCGCAGTGAAAATCATATATTAGGTTATCAAATTATAAAGGCCTGTGTCAAGATCAAGACATTTGTCCTTGTAACTTGATACTTCAATACATGGTCCTTCGAGCCGGATAATCAACGACAACTCTACCAGCTATCATCAAAGAAAACCAAGAGGTAAGTCTCCAATATTATTCCTTCCCGCACTTCCTTAAACATTACTGTGTAAAATCATGTCGCTTGAACCTGAACAAATCTTAAAAGGACTTAACTACAAAGTCCGCTCAATCAAATCATCACTAGCAAAATTTAATTCATTTCTTGAAACTATTGAAGAAACGAATTTTAACGCTTTTCAAATCAATGCAAGATTATCAAAAATCAAAGAATCTTGGGAAGACTTTATGATACTCAAATGCAGATCGAACAGTGGAGTATAAGCGAAAGTACGAAAGAAAACGATCAAGCCTTTGAAGATCAATATTTTGATGCAATAACACGTGCCGAGGAATTATTAGCCTTGTATTCAAAATCCAAGTCACAATTAAACTTGCATTTGGATGAGGTCGCAACAACATCACATGAACAGCGTAATAATATCGAAAATCAAGTACGTCTACCGCAAATCTCATTACCGGAATTCTTTGGTCTATACGAGGACTGGACTACATTCCATGATACGTTTTCATCACTAATTCATTCCAACACAGCAATATCTAATGTGCAAAAATTTCATTACCTAAAATCAGCCTTAAAGGGGGATGCTAGTGAAATCTTACACTCACTTTCAGTTTCCAATGAAAACTATATAATTGCATGGAATATGTTAAAACACAGATACAATAACAAAAGAATTATTGTGCAAAAACACATTAAAGCCATCTTTGATTTGCCTACAATAACGAAAGAAAACCTGTCTCAATTGCGCCAAATTCAAGACGGTATTTCAAAAAATACATGTGCCTTAGAAGCATTAGGTCGACCTACAAATACGTGGGATGATCCCTTAATTTATATCATTGCCACAAAATTAGACTCAGTCACGAATAAAGAATGGGAAAATCAACTGCCATCAGCGGATACGCTTCCCACTCTTAAAGATATGACTGACTTTTTAAATAAAAAGTGTCTAATGCTGGAATCTATTTCAAGACAGCAGGCACAACAAATCAATCGTCCAGTATTAAAAGACACTAAAATAATCAATAAACATATATCACACATTTCAACAAATCTAGCATGTAAAATTTGTTCGAAAAATCATCTAATATTTCATTGTGACAAATTCCTTAAAATGAAACCAGAACAGCGTCTTAAGGAAGTAAAAAACAAACAGTTGTGTATCAATTGTTTAAGAGTCGAAACTCCTAAGAGTAATTGCATATTGTCTTCGTTTCAAAACTAATACTGACTCCCGGCGAAAGGCAGGCACACACGCGTTATCTGGTCCACTAGTATCCAGTGAAATTATTGCCGCTGAAAGACGCATAATCAAAACAATTCAAAGTGAGTGTTTTGACAATGAATTAAAACAACTGCAAAGGAGTAATACGGTAGACCCGAAAAGTCGCACAATTTGTTTAAATCCTTTTATTGACGATGAAGGCATCATTAGAGTTGGAGGTCGAATTAAAAATGCAACGATATCATTTTCACATCAACATCCAATAATACTTCCTGCAAGACATACCTTTACTAAATTAATAATTGAATACAATCACAAAAGACAACTGCATGCGGGAATACAAGGAACCATGGCAGCGATCCGAAGTAAATATTGGCCGTTGTCCTTAAAATCAAATGTACGAGGCATTATAAGAAAATGTGTCAATTGTTTCAAGGCAAAACCATATGGAACTCAATATCTAATGGGAAATCTTCCAGCTCACCGTGTCCAAGCAGCACGTCCATTTATAAACTGCGGTGTCGACTACTGCGGATCCTTTCGAATTCGCGAAAGCAGCAGAAGAAACAGCAAATGCATCAAAATTTATGTATGTTTCTCTACAAAGGCAATACATATAGAACCCGTTAGCGATTTATCGACTGAAGCATTTCTGAACACATTGAAACGCTTTATGGCGTGCAGAGGTAAAATTAAAAATCTATATTCAGACAACGCAACAAATTTTGTAGGCGCTAACAGGGAGTTAGAATGCATTTATAATATTACACTCTCTATATATAATAATTTCTTATATCGTTTTTAAGATTAATTTATTTAATTTAAAATACAATTCGATCTTGAATTCCTAAATTATTATACTGTCATTATTTGTCCGGTACTCGTATATATATTCAGATGCAGAGTCCTTTGTGTTAGTCACGTACGAAGGGTCAAGGCTGCAGTAAACACCGAAACCAGGTACCAAAAACTGTACTCGAAGTTACAAAACTTTTCACTAAATTCGATATCAACTTAGTTATATTGATTTCTAAATGCAATTCGCGATTCGAATACCAATCCCAATTTGGTATTTCTTTTACACAGAATACACGTCTACTATTCTGTGTAGATAATTTGCTTAATGCTTATATTGAAATTAAAATCAATTTTAATGTAGCTAATTCGTTTCCCGCCCAAGTGGTAGCGTGCCTGTCCCTGTTTGCTATTGGTTAATTCAAACATGACACGCACACATAGCCCCTCAACCTAAGGGTTTCTTATAAAGCCATAACCGTAAGAGAACCACGCTCTTCGCTTTTCTGTCGTCAGTGAGACTGCACGCGTCTGTCACGTGTTTGTGCCGAGAACCTTTATTCGCGCTTCTTGTGACCTCGTGTTTAATTTCCCGAACGCGGAATATAAGCACAGTTTCCTGATCCAGGATATATACACATACACAAATAAGCAAGTACATATATGCACCGCCCGGTGCACGTTTTAATCTAACCTTTTATTTTATACTTTATTAGCTGCCTTCGTACTTCCAGACTTATCTTTTATTACAGCTTTGCTATTACGTTCATCATATTTTATTTGTTACTCTAGTTCTTGTTAACTATTTCTATTTAACACATTCAAGCTTTAAGAATTCATTTTACTTGTGAATAAAATTTTAAAGGCATTTCTGTCGTTTTATTCCACTAATAATCTTTCTTTCAGCTTGGCACGCGTCCTGGACTTTTGATGCTCATTGTACACAACTATTAATTATTAACTCCTCACCTCACATTACATTCAATTATATTACTTTCTTGTCTTTTATTTGCATTTATTACAGTGCTTTAGCTAGTCGGACACGCGCTCGTAATAAACTGACTAACCAACACGTGCAAATAAATATTCTCTGTTAAATAATATCCCTATTATTATTTATTAAAACAAAGGAGGTAATAAATTGTCTCAATCAATCAATCATCCACCTTAAATTAAACTTCAAACACATTTTCATTTTTTTCGTTCAATTTTTCATCTTTTTTTAAAAGGAGGAGGTAATAATAAATTGTTATCTGAAAATAAGCAACAAATTCATAACTTTTTAACCGAAGAACATATTAATTGGCACTTTATTCCAGCGAGATCACCTCATTTCGGAGGCCTATGGGAGGCCACTGTAAAATCTATGAAACAACATTTAATCAAAACAGCAGGCAAATCATCCCTCCCACAGGAGATGTTTCAAACTCTTTTGATTGAAATTGAAGGTATCCTTAACTCTCGTTCTTTGACACATCCTACCAGTGACCCTAATGATTTATCCTTTCTATCTCCCGACTCTCTTACGTCAGTGCCAGAGCTTGATTTAACTAACACTAATGTAAATCGTTTAATATATTTGCAGCATGTTCAACAAATCAAACAACATTTTTGGAAGCGATGGGTTAATGAATATCTAAGTACTCTTCAGCCACGGACTAAATGGAAGCGAAACAGCGATAACCCTTTCTCTATAGGCCAGCTCGTGCTTGTCAAAGAAGATCACGTTCCTCCACTGCATTGGATCACCGGACGCATCGTCGATTTGTACCCCGGAGAAGATGGTGTCGTACGCACCGCAAGTGTTTGTCTCCGTAATAGTGTTGTCAAAAGACCAGTGACTAAGTTGTACATATTACCTATGGATGCAGCAACTAACACTAATAACTAATCAATTTGTATTTCATACTACTTTTGAAAGGCAGCCTTTCAAGGTGGGCGGCATGTTTCGTCTTAAGCCGAAAGTTTTATTTAATTTTATATTTTGTTTGTTTTAAGTCAACATATATTTAATTTACATTTTAATGTATTAATATTTTAATATTTATTTTTAAGATCATAATGTCCATTTAGAACTAAAGGATTACAATAGTCATTGTATATTTTCTAGGTATCGGACATTTGCCTATTAAATTTACCATTAGTATAAGTTTATTATCGTAATCCTCTTATGTAGATTCTTAGACTAGTTTAAGTTTATTACGGTTCGGGTATTTCCACCCTATTGTTATGTACATATAATAACTCTAACCATTATTATTGGAGTAGTAGTGGAAATTCTGTAAAATATATAAATACCATGATAACAACGAGCTCTCACTAGTTATCATCCATCAGTTCAGATCGTTCTCGACAACAAAATCAACAAGTTCTTTCTCATCAACACAACAAATCTTTTTCGTATCATAACAAACAAGTTTATTCAGTAAGCAGCCAGTTTGCTTTCGTATTAACAAGAGAAAGTTCTCAAATTATTAACCAGTCAGTATTAAAATTTTGATGTTTTAAGTGTTTAGTGTAGTGAATAATATTTTTAAATAAAGATAATTAATTTAGAATACTTCCTTTTCATTTAATAACCGTCACCGAAGATTAAATAAGGGTGCGTATACGGCCTTACAACCCGTGCGCAGTGAAAATCATATATTAGGTTATCAAATTATAAAGGCCTGTGTCAAGATCAAGACATTGGTCCTGGTAACCTAGTATACTTTATTACATTATTTTTTTAATTATTTTGCAAAAAGCATGACAAGCTTTATCAACATCATTAAATCACTCAGTCCAATCAATGTTAGAGAGCGTGTTATAGAGATCTATAAAATTAGCTTTCCTAAATTACATGTTTTAAAATTTGCGCTTCCAGTCAAATTAGGTGAAGCACCAAGATTGAACAAATTTTCAGTGTATACATATGTCTTCGTGGATAAGAAGCATTGGTTCTCATTTAAGATTTGAATTGAGTAAAAGACCTTGGAAATTTAATATATTATTAATTTGAATAATATCAATAAAGTGCAAGAAATCACTAACAGCTCGGGATTTGCTATCATGAATAACGGGGTTATTGAAGTGGGAAATATTAAATTCACATAATATTAAAGTACTGCTTGAACGGTAAGTAATGTGTTCTTCAAATAGATTAAAGAAAACTTCACAATTCTGTAGAGAGGTATTCGGCGAAATATAAATGTTTAGCATGGATATGTAAATAACATGAGGGAATTACGCTGTAACAGGCATCCAACAATATCTATCATAGGTAAGATATCCGTAATTGAGTTTAGGTCTACAGGCGATACACTAAATTTAGATTTGATGGTATTAAATTACCGCCAAAACACTTTTTTCCCAATATCAACGAAATTTCAACCACGTCTTCAGACGAGATATTCAGGAGGGAACAGTTAACTACTATGTACATCTTCAGGCAACTAATTTTTAACAAGACAAATAATATCGAACTCACCATCACTAACGTTGCGTAGAAGTTCACTGGTTTTTGTATGAATGCCACAAACGTTTAGGATATATATTTATAATTTACTGCGGGGCTGTGTTAGTTTAAGGACTTGTTGACAGAAATACTATTGTTATAATTAACCCTCAAACTAGTCACCCTTAGCAATTCTAATTTCTATTTCTAGTCATGGTACTACGCAGAACTTCGCAAACGAAGTGGTATTGCATGCCACTACAAAGCTGTCATTGAATACCATTACAAAACATCCGATTCCGTAACGGAGAAAATGGGTAGCGGTTTCACCATATTTATATAAGTATCTGATACTGTAGCAGGACAAGAAGATAGCGGAGAAAACAAAGTGGTCATTGCATGCCACTACGAAACATTTGGTACTGTAGTGGAGCATATAGATAGCTGTTTTATTGCATCTATATAAGTATTCGATACTGTAGCGAAAGACTCAAAGTGGTTATTGCGTGACACTACGAAACATCCGATACTGTAGCGGAGCAATTATATTGTTGTTTCACTGCATTTATATAATTATCCGATACTCTAGCTTAGAAAGAAGATACCAGAGAAAACAAAGTGGTTATTTCAGGCCATTACGAAACATTCAGTACTGTAGCGGAGTAAATAGATAGCTGTTTAACCGCATGTAGCCAGCAAGAAGAGAGCGGCGAAAACAAAGTCGTTGGTGCATACTATTGCAAACATGTTCATAACTGTAGTGAGGATATACAAATTTATATCTTCAGGGCAACAACAATAACCGGTTAGGTGTCGCCGCATTTATGTAAGTATCTGATATTGTGACGGAGAAAAGCTGTTTTAGCACATAAATAACCGAAGTATATACGAGCTATAAGATATTGTAGCGTAGTAAAGCAAGCAAACATAAATTGGAGATTTTGTAATTGCGAAAAAAGCAGTTAAAAGCATAGTTGACAAGAGCTGGCACTTATGTTAGACAAACATATGTCGAAGTATGCAAACATTACGAAAAGTTATGAAAAGTAGGCGAATTCGATAATATTCAGGACGATATTGAAAAACTTGACGAAGAAGAAATCGAATGTATGGGACTTGAGGAATTTGAAGATAAATATTACATGTAAGGCAAGTACAACAATTAACAGTAGAAGAAGAAGATATGCATCCAGTAGGCGCTGAAAGAATCCCTCGAGATTTCTACGTAGATAATTTACTAACTGGTACAAATGATATTGGAGAAGCGAGTAGAATTATAAATAAAGTTGTAGCTACATTAGAGAAGGGGAAATCGTATTAAGGAAATGGGCATCTAATAAACCCGATTTATTATAAGGTATATCGAGCACCATTCTTGAACTCGATAATGGCCATAACTTCAATACTTTAGGTCTGCAATAGAGTGCAAATATGGACTGTCTGCAGCATTCTATAGTAATTCCAACAGGGAAAAAACGCATGACCAAAAGAGGTACTATCCTACATTTCAAGAATATTCGATTCCTTACGTCTCATAAGTCCATATACTGTTATAGCAAAGATTTTAATGCAGGATATTCGGAAGATAAAACTAGATTGGAACGATTTGCTTCCATTTGATGTACAAAATACATGGACTACTTATTTAGAGGATTTGGAATACTTACTTAAAGAAACAATTTCCAAATATACAGTTTCTATTGAAAACCCACAATGTTTGGAGTTGCATAGCTTTTATTGTGATGACAGTGAAAAAGTATATGGAGCCTGTATGTATAGAAAAGCATTTAATAAGGCTCAAAATATATCTTCTAGATTGCCTTAGCCTAAATTCAAGGTTGCATCAATTAAAATAATAACATTACCACGATTAGAACTATGTGCAGCTCTTTTGCTGGCTTAACTTGTACATAAATTGATTTCAATTCTATACGTGCAATTTAGCAAAGTTTACTGCTGGACCGACTCAACCATAGTTATATCTTAGTATCTTTTAAAGCATTCAAAACCTTTGTAGCCAATAGAATAGATGCACATAATCCAGCTGATATATTTTCTAAAGGAACTTCCTTCAGCACAATGAAAAATGCAAACTTTTGGGGGCACGGCCTTACATTTTTGCGAAAAAATGCAAAAAACGTAAGTGAATTCTTGAAACGTCAACAAATGTAGAGTTGCTAGAAACGAAATGAAATCTCTTTAATAAGTATTCCTCACTCAAGAAGTTAAGAAGAGCTTAAGCTTTAAAAATAATATAAGGGCAAGAATTTCCAAGTAAGGCATGAATTTTGATACAAAATATTTAACTTCATCAGAATTAAGAGCAGCTGCAACAGTACTAGTAAGATTAGTACAAACATACGCATTTGATAAAGAATATAACAAATTGCAGCGGAATAGTGTACTAAATACCAAATGTAAATTATTATATTTGAATCCCTTCTTAGGTAGTGAATGCACAATGAGAGTAGGAGGTCGTTTAAGGCATTCCAATATTCCTTACTTTCAGAAACATCAAATATTTCCATCAGTTAAGCATCCATTTACGACATTGATAATTTAAAATGAACATGTTAAGCAACTCCATGTAGAAGTGCAACAAACAATTGCTGCTATAAGAGCAAAATACTAGCCTGTAATCATTAACAACTATGTTCAGAAAATTATACGAAGATGTGTAATTTACTTTAAGGCCAAACCGATAAGTTTTGATTATTTAATGGGCGACCTTACCATCGAAAGAGTAACATCTGCCAAGACTTTCCAAAACGTGAACGTGGATTATTTTGATCCAATTTACATACATGAAGGATCTTGAAGAACATATAATTTAACAAAGGCTTATGACGCCATATTCGAACGAAGGCAATACATTTGGAGCTTGTAGGCAATTTAACAACCGATTAAACCAAAGAAAATTTCTAACATATATTTAGATAATGGCACTCAGTTCGTGTGAGCAAGCTCTGACGATAAAGGATTGAACAATTAAGTTCTCAATATAAACAAGAAAGGTTGCCAGACTGTTTTGTTCACAATCAGATAAACTGATATTTCATTCCATCTAAAACCCCACATTTTGGAGAACTGTAGGAAGCAGCAATGAAATTAGTGAAGGCGCATTTAATCCGCACAATTGGAAAAAGTAACTTAAACTATAAAGAAATGTATACCTTATTAATTCAAATAGAAGGTGTACTTAACTCTCGCCCTGTAACATTCATATCCAGTGATCCCCCAATAATATAACTCTCCTTTTCATTTTCTTACTAAAATCACCTCTGCATCTGTCTCGGACCGTAGTCTAATATACCTAAAAGTAAATTCCCTAACAAGATGTTAATATGTATGTTCAAACGATTCGGGAACATTTTTTGAAACGGTGACGCATCGAGTATCTGAGAGAAACCGGTCACTCTCCCATTGGGCAATGGGCAATGTGCGCGTGGCTACCATAAAGACTTCATGTGGTGCACTGCAAAGGACTTGTCATCAAATTGTACTTACTTCCGATATATGACGATAAATCGCGAGTTCCGTGTCGCCTGGAAGACGATACCTTCAAAGGGGACGGATATGTTAACGCTTAACAATATTAAAATTAATATATTTTATTTTATTTGGAATGTTACGATATCATGTGTTTTATGAATATGATATATGTATATTATGATGTATTTTATATAGTAATTATATTTATTTTTCTTATTATACGTAAATTAATGTACGCATACTGGTCGGCAGCAACTTTCGTTGGAAATCCTGACCAACTGGGTCACTGTTGCTGTCGGATAACTCCTCCACATATAGAACAATTCGCTGTTAAAAATAAAATTGTTCAACACATTGGTGTGTTTTATTTCAATTACATAGGTTTTTCAAAATAGAGAGTTACCTTAACAGACATCGAAATAAAGAAAAAAAAATATTTATATATGTATATATAAATTTAACTATTTACATAATTGGTAAACCTTTTAATCTTTATATATACTATCCAAATTCAACATGTTTAAATTTTATTATTTCCTTATGTCCAATATCTAATCAAATATTATATCTAAGAAATGCCTTGCTCTAAATACAAGATATGAGATTTAGATCAGTTTTTAATAATGCATATTCGTAATTCTTTTTATTTTCATAGTTGATTATTTTACCACTTTAAAATGTTATTCTTTATTTTAACACTATTTTCATAATATATATAAAACAGTTTATAACACTTTAATATTTAGGTATATGTTTCACTATTAATTGTCACTAGTTTTAATATTCCGTTATATAAGGTTATAATACATCTTCTTGTAAGTATTCGGGGAATGTTCAAAACATAACCTACTTGTATATTGTTTACTATTAAATTTTTACAACATTCATGTGTACACTCTTGTAGCAAGAAATTTGCCCGAAATGTCTGACGCATCTTGATAGAAGAAATATGGAACTGCGATTTATCTCAACAATAAGAACAAAATTTAATGAAACAGTATTTTTATTGTACTTGCGTCTATTTCTTCTCATTTATTATATTACCACTGCAATATATTTAGTTTTATTTTTCTTACAAGGATAATATGTGGGCGAACACTACTGTGATATAAAAGTAATATTTTGTATTTATAATCAATGTCATTTTAAGAAAAGTTTATTTTGGTTTTTTCAGTTCAGTAGAATTATTGTGCGAATCACTTCTAATTACCAATTTACTGGCTGACGATGTAATTTTCAACTTTTTAGAAACAGAACATTTGAACGTCGTCGTTTTACATTTATTTTCTAGTAGCGTTTTCAAGATTCGTCTATCTCAATGAGTCATTCTAGAAAGTCGTCTGGTTAGATTTAGAGAAAGTGTAAAGTTGTTGCAAAATTCAAGCTTGTCTTTGTCTTTATTCATCAAACAAGGCTTTGCAACTTATCGGACACTAACTTTGTTGAATTTAAGTTTTTCATGAATATTGATCTATTTGTCGTAATAAACTTGGAAATATTAGATCGACGAAAGAAAATAAGAAAATATACATTAACATTCTTAAAGGCATTTGTTATTCTTTACAATCGTATCTTTTATTACAAGCACTCTACAGCAAACTTGATTTTTTTAGCTTACTACATACAAATTTAATGTTAATCCCATTTATTACAAAAAATGACAATTGAAGGTATATTTGATTGTGTTCCTAATAAAGTGTTAATTATATTGTAGTAAATTCCCATATTCTTAATAAAAAATGCAGTCGTCATAGAGCCTTACTGAATCAATTATTTATATTTTCTTTATTTCTGTGTATTTTTGGTTACCATTAATCACACTAGCGCTGTTCATTTTATTTTTTTTATAACATTTGCTCAATTTTCCCTAAACTATTGATTCATCTTTTGTTCATGTTTAGCGTTATTGTAATATTCACTGTTTCAGTTTCACATTATATTACATTCACTTTATATCCTTTTATTTTCTTCCCTCTTTCTAATTTACTACTTTATTTTTATATTCTCTTTCCCTACTATTATAGTGTTTCAGTTTTTATATATTTTCATGTTTCTTTCTTGTTTTTGTTAATAATTTTTTCATATTATTTAAATGACGGCCTATTATTAGGCTGCGATCAGAGTTAACACTTACCTACTTACCTATCTATATCTTAAATTATTTTTTCTGTTTTATATTTATTAACGTGCGGTCTACTTATACAAAGGTTGTCTATGTTACTTTATGCACCTGTTTATGTTTAAATTTTGATATCGATTTCTTTTGTTAATGTAATAGTATTCTATTATTGCTTATTTTTTCTTGCTTCTTTTGAGATATACATAGCCCGTCGTAGAGAAAACGCAACTTTTTTAAAATAATAATCTTGGTGGCGCCATCTATTAAAAAAATATGCGTCAGTAAGGTAGATCGTTCACTAATGTTATGTTAAAATATCATGAAATTTGCATCATTAGAAGCAGATAAATTGCGCATAATGTAATAGTGTGTATTTGGCATTAGTCAAAAATTGAATTTTGAACACAGAGCAAATATCGAGTTCTGTTTTAAACTCGGTAAATCGTTTACTGAAACGTTTAATTTGATGAAATAAGTATATGGCCATGAGTATTTTTCACGTTAGAGTGTGTATAAGTGGTATAATTTAAAGACGGTTGTACGGACATAAATGACGACGAACATCCTGGTGCAAAAAAGTTTGTGGTTACGGAAAGTAACATCGAACTTGTTCGTGAATTCATTAAAATTGAGCCGAAATCATCATTGCAATACGTGAGAATGCAATTACATATTTTCAAAGTTTCAATTCATCGAATTTTGACACAGAATTTGAGTCTGAGAAAGATTTGTGCAAGGTTATATCACACAATCTAAATGATGATCAAAAATTGCTCCGAATTCAACATTGTACAGACTTAATTGAAAACTTCAGGTATTCTATTGTAACTGGTGAAGACGCATAGTGTTTTCAATATGATCCAGAGACCAAGCGTCAAAGCTCTGAATAGAAGCATCCAAGCAAAGAAAGACCGAAAAAAAGCCGTTTGGAGAAGAAAAAATGAATGTTGATTTGTTTTTATTATTGTAACTGCATAGTGCAAAAAGAGTTTGTACTAACTAGTTAAATGGCCAATGCTGTACATTATCTTGGTGTTATGTTAGGGTTTGTCGTGTGCGCCTTTAAAATCATGAAAATGGTAGCTGGCGTTTGTTACATGATAATGCACCATCTCATCGCTCGTCGCTAATCACTGATTTTCTAACTACAAATGGCATTTTAACCATCAAGCTTTCACCATATTCACCGAATTTGGTCCCCTATAATTTCTATCTATTCTCCAAACTAGATTTACCGATGACAGAACAGCGTTATGCCGATGTCGAAGCCATTAAAAAGGCATCGACAGCGTTCTTGAAGGACATCTCTAAAGATGAACTTAAAAATTCATTCGACATCTTAATTGACCATGCAAAACGTTGTATTGAAGCTGAAGGCGACTACTTTGAATAAAATAAATGAATTTTACCAAAATAATAAGCTTTTACTTTTACTTTAAAAAAGTTCCGTTTTCTCTGAGACAGACTGTGTATGTACCCTGGATATATTCCTCCCTTTCTACATGTACATTAAAGTCTTATAGATAGCATAATTAAGGTATCGTGTTTCAGAATTCAATCGCATTCCACTTCTAATTTTTTGTAGAATTCGTCCTCTTTATTCTTCTGCTACCGCTATTTATTTTAGAAATATTTCCTTTTTTGTTTTTTATTCTTACAATTACTAAAGTTCAATTATTTGCTAATGTAATGAATAATAACTTTCTTCTTTTCAATTTTATCATACATAAGCGTTCTTTATTGGTTAATTTAACTATTTCTTTAATGCATTCTCTATATTCATATTCAATATTTACTAACTTGTCATATGGTATAACTAATGTAACTAGCTTGTGCGATTTATAACAAATTTGAAATGAATTTTCCTGTACTATTTTTTTAAGAGTCAAAAAATTACATCTTTATTAGATTCTTTAAAAATGAGATGTTAATAATGTACGAGTATGTTCAGCTAATAGAGCTGGGGTAGGTTACTAGCTTATCTATCACGTCGGAGGTCTCGGGATCGAATTCTACGGTTTGCTGCCCGGGAAAGCTTTCGGTGGTTTCTCCTTCCGTTTGGGCAAATGTTGATAGTTGAAGATTTGAAGTTGTAACACTTGCATTGTCATAAGGATAACTCATGATCTGTCAATGGTCCTTGTAATTGGCGTCAACTCGTAGGGGATATGAAGTCATGGTTAATAATAATAATTATTATTATATGAAATTACAATGTTAAATTTGAAAGTACATATATACATTTATATACATATATATCGTGAACGGTAAAGAAATAAGATGATACTAGAGTAATTAATGCTATTATAATACTTTTATCAAGTTCCATTGTAACACAAACAACGAATTTCTGGATATACGTGGCGAATATCTATAATAATTTGTACTTCCTTACGATTAATCACTAAAGGTTAATTAAACCCCTTTACATAATAATTTTTGTATTCTATATACGTATTTAGACAGACTGTCTGCTGATGATGACAACTTATGTCATCAATCTACAAGTGTACTTATTATAACAAATATCACTCATGAAAATATAGATCAAAATTTATGTTTGCTAAAATCTACAAAGCTCTTTGTGATTTTTGGTGATGTTAAGTTAGCGGCACAGTTTTTCAGAATCTGGTAATACTTCGCATAAGTCATGTGCCAAAATAAAACCCTTCAATTTTGGTAAGCGGCGTTCTACGCGAATTAGATAATTAGTAGCAGATCTTTACTTAGAATTTATATTGCTGCTAGAATTTATAACAAATAAACACTCTATTTCAATATTTGGTACATCTAAAAAGACATAGTAACAACAAGTAGCGGGTTACTTTGAGCAATTAATGAAAAACCTTTAATAAAAGTCAAGCTTTAATAAAATGAACACCAGGAAAAATAAATATAATTTGAATAGATCCGTATATTTAAAGTTGTTCTCGAGTATTTTGAAATTAATTCTATAAATATGAATAAATCTATCTGATATCGTGCGTGTACAGAAGAAAAAAAATTCATAGCCAAGAAAAAGAAATTGTATTTCTTTGTCATCGTTCTTTTTAATTAGATCTGGAGTTATTGATGTTAACATATGTATGTAATTAGTTTCACAATATTTTATAAGCATTTAACATCTTAAAATATAATTTTTAGATATAATATGAAAATGTCACATCACGATTATTTTAATTTCATTATATGGTATGATCTCGGGGTATTTTTCTAAGATTATGGATAAGTAAAAGTCGCTTTGAGCTATGTCAAAACTAACATCAAGTTCAAAATTTTACTCGGCAATGCCAAGAAGCTCTCTGCGCATTTGCATCTCGACAGGTTATTTCATATTTAATCGTGTTAGACCGTGAAATTATGGCGCATTATACGTAATCTATCGTTATTTTGAGACGACTATTTTAATAACTGCTTATGTATATATTTATGTCAACGCATTCTTTGTTAATACATCTTTGTATAAATTTCTTTTCTTTAAATTTTTGCATAAATTAATTTTCATCTGGCTGTACATATGTTTAGCTACATAAATATTGTATATATTATATATGAATTTATACTGGAACAAATTGTAGAACAATTTATATGCACTTCTATAAATTATTTTAATTTGAATATTAAGATTTGTTAAAGCAGTTACTTTACATTAGCCATAGAACCCAAAAATCAGAATTGCCGTAACTGCCGTAAATGATTGCTATTATATAAACTTTAAACCAGACGTAAAAGTGTTAAATTAAATTTAAAAATATAGTTTCTAGAAAAAAATGTGTATTTCTTTCAGAATTATTAGTTTAGTGGAAATTTTTACTTGTACTCGATACCTTAAACCAATTATGGATAGAATTAACTTGAAAGGTATCAATATATTATAAAATTACAAAATATATAGTACATAGTTCCTACTATCAGCGAATGAGATAATAATCCTGTGGTTCGTTCGACCTACTTTATCTGAATTCTCTAATCGATATGAGAGAGGTTCACGTTTCTTGTATTTTTCTTCTTAAACTTGATAGAATATGCTTTTAAAATATCTAATTAAGAGAAATAAAATTGAACTATTGTAAATTATAGTTATTAATTCAAGTATTTCGTTGCAAGGATAATTGTGACAATAGTAACTAATGTATTACCAATACTACTCAATATAAAAATGAAAGAATAAGTGAAATGTATATGTTGCATATAAAAGTTAGTTAAAAAGTTAAAAACTGTAAAAATGTTTAAAGTTTATGTTAAAGGTCATAAAAAAAGTACTATTTTAAATTAATTTGGACTGTATTTGAAAAGAATATGGATTTAGTAGTAATAAGTGATCAAGTGTAGTATTATTATGCTGTTCAAGAAGTAAAAAATTACAGACAATTTAAAAATATTTTTGCAGTAGAGACTTAAAGTCAAATTTAAATGTCTAAAAAGAATAAATTGTATGGTGAAGTTAAAGAGAAATATGCTAAAAAACTGAATGCTCTCATCTGTTTCATTTCAAGCCTTACGTTCCTTCAAATCATCTTTGTACATATATGTAAATGTTCGTACATATGTATATATATACATATATGTGTATATATAAGTATGTATGTATGTACATGTTATTATAGATTTTGATGGAATGTTAGACTTGAAATGAAACAAATGAGGGCATTCAGGTTTTTATTATATTCCCCTTCAACTTCATTTAGGTTTGGACTACTTACGATGCTAAAGTGCCATTACGCCACGTTTTGTAATGATCTTTCTCAAGATCTTTCAAATGCTCATCCATGCTGCAATAAGTTCTTCATTCGATCCAAAACTTTTTTCCAGGAAGAAAGACTTTGGGAAAGAAGGATGTCATTGTCATGAAATGGATGACGTATAAATTGATATTTCAATTGATCCAATTTTTCGTTGACAACTTGACCGATGTGATAAAATGCGCTATTGTAATGAAAGAAAACTAGGTTTTCAAAAATTGCTTTTTTCTATTTTTATAGTAGAGAGCGGTTCGAATTTAGAAAATCGAGGTCATTTACTCACATGCTGATAAAAATATCTTGGCATTCTTTTTGGATGGAAATCATCTTTTCGACATGTTCCTAATCACTTTCCGACATTTAGGAAAACCATCTCGTACATGCCCGTTTGTATAATGCAGGGTCGTGAAAAACAACTTCATTAATTTTGTTAATAATTTTCGCAGTTGTTACAGTTTATGATGATCCTGGTCGCCAATCACTTTCGATCAATACGTTTAAATTACGAAGTTAAGTGACAAACTGTGGTATACATGGCAAAATTTCAGTCATTTTAGTCATTTTAAGAAAAAATATTGAATTGTACTATGAATTGTATTTTTGTAACGGCCCGCCCTGTGCTTAATAGGACAATAAACTTACCTAACAAACGATACTTTCGCTTGACCTTCAGGGTGCTAAAGTAGCTTTAAAAATTATTTCAGTGGGGTGTTCTCTGTTAATAAATTCTAAACGGCCGTCACAAAATTGTTACCTTGAAAGCCCTTAAGCTAATATTGAAGCAAAGGTAGAGCAAAAAGAAACGTTTGTTATTCAGTTAACTGATACCAGGAAGAAAAGGGAGGGTCCCTTTTGTAGTAAGAAAAAAAGTTAAGCTCTATACAAGTATATTGTATTTGTTCAATAACTTTCGGTAATACACGACATGAAACAAGATATTAGTCTTAAATAGGTATTTAAAAAAAACACTTTTATTATAGTTCAAAGCTCTTAATATAAATATATAAAAATAATAATAAATCCCCTTCTATACGTATAGTTTATTGACACTTGTGATCCAAAAAAAAAACAATAGTATAAATGCCCCTTTTTGGATAAATCCCAACAACAAAAGAACACAAACAAAATACTAGCAATAAATTACAAAGAATAATGAAT
The DNA here is from genome assembly GCA_031893035.1 of Dermolepida albohirtum. NCBI lineage: Eukaryota > Metazoa > Arthropoda > Insecta > Coleoptera > Scarabaeidae > Dermolepida > Dermolepida albohirtum. The sequence continues at coordinate 10,973 of JAVIWB010005529.1, read as the reverse complement.
TTGAAAAAAACTGTTGCAATTAGCTGATGGTAAACTACTTGATTATTAACGAGCAAAAATAAACAATTATTGATACCCGTACAGCGAGCCGTTAATGAAGTTAAAGTTAAAAGAACAAAAAAAGCAATAAATGATTAGTAAATCAAGAACTATTAAGCAGCCCTTAATTAATGGAATTGAAGCTAATCGATTTAATAACAAATGCTAATTAATTAACTTCCTTGCTCTTCAATTTTTACTGGAGGTTAGATAATACAACACAGGATCTAAACGCTCTTATATTCCCATAACTTGACTGAACGGTATCAAATAAACAGAACAGTTGATAACATAGTCTTAGGAATCAAAGAACATTAACAATAAACTAATATAAAACTAATAATAGTTCAAATGTCTTTCATTCCAGATTTTACGACCTCAATATCCTCGAGGAGTGAAATCACACCGATATGCCCTTAAGCCTACAGAGCAAGTTCTGTCTTCTTAATCAGACGGGCGTGGAATCTTCATATACTTAATAACTCCTTCCGCGCGACAATTAATAATTGACCGAAGATAGTGCTAAGTAAGAAAAAAACACAAACGTTAATGTAGACAAAAACAAAGAGAAGAATTAGACCACTATGTAATATGAAGTTTATAGATTACATACCTCCAGTTGGTATTAAGGGTTAATTAACAGAATTAAGACCGTCCCTTCAGTAAAATATCAATAATAGTCCAACCTGAATTTTTCGACCTCGCGTCGAGTTTTTTATTAACTTATCTAACTGTTTCCGCAAAGTCGATAAGTCAAACAATTGGCTAATAATATTTTAACATCGTTGCAAGAATTGTAATTAACCATTCCAATAAAAAAAGCACCATTACTAATTCAAAGTTGAACTTCTAATAACGTAAAGGAAGATACTTGTAAACTTACACATTGTAATCAATTAAAAGAGAGATAATAGTCCGTCATTGGAATTTTAACCCACGTATTACGTATTCAGAAAAATAATTAACGCTTATTAATATGGCTATTAATTACAAAACATCGACGATAACTTCCAATAAATATAAAGACGATAATTATACGATTTGAAAAATTAAATTTTATAAATTAAAAGAAAATATAATATCAGTGAGGTCTACATCGATCATAATTTTCCTTCGGCGGCCAGACATTAGGGGACCCTAAGAGTAGCAAAGAACAATAAAAATACCGGATACCAAAAACAGAGATTAAAAATCATGTTCCACACAATTTTATTCATACAGTAGAAATCCCGCACATCTATTTGTTGTTTATTCCAGTAAATAGGTCTTTTTGTGAAAATACATACTATTCTCATAGATAAATACTTATGTCTATATAGATTAATAACAATTTATGATATATTGTTGAAAGGTTAAATTTTTATGAGATGTTTTTTTGTGTGTTAAGTAATGATGAAGAAATATTCCAGAAGATTTTTATGCGTGAGTTCTAGTTTAATAGTCGACCTATCATAATCGGGTAAATTTGTTACCTAACTAATAGGAATGGTCATTTTCGAAAGATATATTAACTCTTGTAATTACAATGTGCCCTACTTTAGTAATGTCAATTCATTAATCGTGTCCCTTAAATATAATTTTTGAGACATCTTAAATTCATGGGAAAATTAATTTTATTATAGATTAATTACATTTAGCAACGAAATTGATCGGTTGATTACTTGTCAGCCTAATCTCGCCAAGACACGGGCCTTGGAACTTAAACTGGATAATTCTTTTCTGGATCCCGATATTTGTACGAAGAAAATGAGTTCACTGCTCTTTTAAGTTTGTGCTGTACCTTTATTACAGAGAGCAAGTCTTCTCTGGATGCCTTACCTTGATTATTCTTCGGTTCATTTATTCGACTTGTCTCACTAAGAAATTTGTGTCTTTGAAAAGTGTATTTTGAGGAATTTTTTAGTCATCGTTTTCATTTTAGTAGAGAGTACCTTTTTGAGTCTGGAATATTGTGGAGTGGTTTCCATCTCCTCACATGGTCTCTTTCAAATTTCTCTTTTGGCTATCTCTTGCGCTTGATTGTAGTTTATAAGACATTATGTAGTTTATCCAATCGCCTATTGAATTTTTTCCTGACCTGCACCTTTAGTTTCATTAGTCCTTTGTTCAACCAGGACACGTTCTTGTTGGTGTGGCAATACTATCCCTCTTTGCTAACATTCATCAACTGACTAAGAGCATTTACATTAGCAAATTAATTAACAAAATGTAAATATTACAACTTCTAAGTCGTTATACACAACTGTATATTTTAAAACATTCAATTCTTAAAGGGAAATCGATGCACCACTGTTATATTTTTCTGTTAAATTAAGAGCTACTCAAAAAAAAAACTGAAACCCTTTCTACTATCTGAAATATTCCTTTTAGAAGTACTTTTTGTGTATTATTCATATTACTACGAGAATGTAGTGAACAAATACAGTTTCAGTGCAGTAGTTCAGCCCTGAAGATGTCCCATACAAATGGGTACGAAACGTCGGCAGATATACTAGTGGCGCGGTTCCAGCCCGGAAACCCAGAAGCAGATAGCACAGTTATAATTATATAAAAACTATAAATTTTCTAATAAAAAAAGAAAAAATGGAAAGCAACTTTTCATCAATATACATATATGCTCTGTTAATTGAACTCTTTTCTATCACGGAAACATTCAGGGTAAAATAAATAAGATTAGAATTCATAATTAAATCAATATAAAAAAGAGCGATAGTTTGCTATGACCTAAAGATATTTTACTATTTAATAAGAAAAATATATATAATACTTAATAAATTTTTTAAAATACTCTCATATATTTATACACAATGGAAACATTAACCCCATTTCCCTAAAGCAACGTTAATTTATTCGTCTACTCTGTAAATACTATAAAGTTCGATATAATAAATCACTAGATTAAAATTTTTAGCATAAATGAATATTAAATATATTAATGTGTGTCAGTGTTCGTGCAATATTAAAAGACTTTGTAATAGAGTCAGTCAATTTAGTAAGTTCTTCTTTGTGTTCATGATTAAAAAACTTAAGTGTCAGTATTCTATACTTTTCAAGCCGCTTAGCTTGTTCCAACTTTCATTTTAAACAATAGCTGTACATATTTATGTTTTTTTTAATAACAGAATTTTTAAGAAAAATTTTACTGGAGATTGTGGTTGATTAAATAAATCACTAAAGGTTAATAAAACCCCTTTCCATAATAATTTTCGTATTCTGTATATATTTTCGTATTCTGTATGTTTCGACAAGTAAGTTGGCATCATCAGTAAATAATTAATCACAGTGTCGCACCTAATTCCTCGTCAAAACCCGTACAGAAACAATTTCATATCGGACTGTCACTGTTGAAGTCCAAACACACACTGTAGATTCATCTTACATAATTTAAATCCTATTTTAGTCTTAAAAACTAACTATTTATCTTAAAATATACCTTCTGCTTGTATATGCGAACTTTTTTAATGGTCGTATATTACTTCTCAGGAACCAAAGAAGACAAGAATATGAGATCGGACTACCGTCAGCGTTTATCACATGGTTGACTGTATTGTTTACCTACATAATATATAAATCAGGTAACACAGTGAGACCGATTGTTTCAGAGATTAACTCACACTTACTTAATTTCAAAGTAGTTAGTGAATGAATATAAAAATTGGCCCAAAAAGCTCGAAAGCTTGTCAGTTACTAATTCTCTAGAATTTATTTAAATAATTAAGATTGTAAATTAGAAGACGTTATTCTTTCCTTCAATACCTATTCCAGAAACTTAATATTTAGAAAAATTTCTTTATAAAACTAATATTGAACCAAAACAACTAAATGAATTTTTACGATTTATAACCCTATGTATGTCTCAAAATTGTTTCCAATTGGAAGAAATGAACAGAAACAAATAACAGCAATTGTCTTTCTCCATTTATTGCGGATTTATTCATAAGTAATTTTGAAGTTAAATTTAAACGTAACGCTAAATATTTTTCAAGAGTTTGAGTTAGGTATGTAGATGACATTTTCGCGATTTTTGACACACATAAATTAAAGTTAACGTCTTCTTCAAGTAATTAAATTCAAAATTTCCGACGATTAAATTTACGATAGAAGAAAAGCAATGACACTTTACCTCTCTTAGATACCCTAGTAATTCGAAATAATCATAAACTTGAAATTGATATTTTCCGGAAAGAAACTAATGTTAATAGATTTATCACGGCGGATTAAAAACATAGTATGTAACGAAAGATGACTTCGTTCAGTTTTCTTATCAATTGTTTGCTTAGTTCGCCACTAACAAAAGTGGAATACGAAGGAAAATTGAATTTTATAAAAACATTGCGAGATACAATGGCTGTGATTCGGAAATAATCAAAATTAATTACGAAAGAAAAGAGAATCAAGGATACCACATATCTGTCACCTCGAAACAAGCGAAACCAGCAATTTCTTGTTTATTATTTTACTCTTTGTCGACAAATTTAAATAGTGTTTTTAATAACAACGGTTTTCAAGTTATATTTCAGTACACCAACTCTCCTAAATCCCTCATAGGAAATGCGAAAGAAAAAGTCGAAATTAATAAGAATGGGGGATTTACGCAATTTAATGTCTAGATTGTAATAAACAGTATGTATGTAGGTCAAAAAACGTTCCATAGAAACCGACATAAAGAACATATGGCACACATTAAATTTGATTAACCTGAGAAATCTAGTTTTGGAAAGCATGTGCTAGAGAATAATCACAACGTAACCGCAGAGTGTCTACATTTGGTTAAGAATGTGAATAATTACCGTAAATTAGATGTCAAAAAGCATATATATTTAAAAAAATAGAAACCAAGTGCTAAACGCTGATGGTGGTCCGATTCCATACTCTTATGTTTTTTAGTTCATTGAAAAGTATAATAATATACAACCGTTAAAAAGATTCGCATATGCAAGCAGGGGGTGTATTTTAAGAGAAGTTGTTAGTTTTTAAGACTAGTATACAATTTAAATTATATGAAATGAACCCACAGTGTGTGCTTGGCTTTCGACGGTGAATATCTGGTACGTATTTGTTTTTGGGCGGGTTTTACTGCGAATCTAGGTGCGGTAGTGTGATTAATTATCTACTAATAATTAGAACTTATTTGTCAAAATGCGTTTACAGAATATGAATATTATTGTGGAAAAGGGTTTTATTAATCTTTAGTGATTAACAGAATCCTTAAATATGATACTAATATCTAGATGCAGTTATTGCAATTTCTAAAAAATATGATATCGGTGTGTTACCGAATTTCTAAGTTAAGGCAATATAAATTTAGAACATTCCTTGGTATCATGTTAACGTTAATGCAATGTATAATATTTATAATATTTTTAAATGACCAAACTAAAATTATAACGAGAATTTCTACTTCTGGAAAGTCAATAAAATACATAAATAAGTACGGTTTTATTTTAAAAAAATGCTAGTTTTTGACAAATATTTATATTTCAATTACGTGCATATACTCTAGGAGAGGGAAAAGTCCATCAAATCTCTATTCCTCGATTAGACATGTCATTCGATATTATTTTAAAGTCTTATTGTCTTAACAGTAGGAACAGTACGATTTTGTGTATTTCTATATTAATTCTAAAGTGATTAATATAGCATAAGTGAATATGTAGCAGCCCTACAGGGGAACTAAGGTTGGTAATTTTTATATTACACAAGAATTACTAACAAAAGGTTAATCGTATTTAGTTATCTGAAATACTCGTAATATTGACTGTTTACTTATAACACACAAAAAAAAATGCCAAAACATCATTATCGCTTAAAACAGGAAAAATATAAATTAAAGAGTATAACTGTATTTAGTACAAAGCAAGTTACCCGAAATTAATACGTAAATTAGATTTCTAATATGCACCGAGAAAAACGGAGGTGTGGCAGCTTAATTGTACCGTAACCTAGGAGCCATGAAATTGACAGAAATTTTAGTATTTAAGAAGTAAAAAATAGACCAACTTTTTTACAATTTAGAGCAAACTCAAAAGAGTTGTAAAATTGAGGGTCGTAGACTCGACGTTGATGAAAATAGAAATAGTAAATTTCATCATGTTTACAATGTTTTCCCATTTGTTGTCTAAAAAGGCAAGAAGATGCTGCAATATGTAAGGAGTACGGGCACCCAATGACAGGTGATGTTACAAGAAAATATCTACAAAGGGTACTAGGACAGTTTTGCAACACAGCTTTGTTTATTTAATTTTTTCAATGTAATTTCCTCTATACTCAATACACATCTCCATCCTCCGAAACCAATCTTTAAACCAGTTTTGTCAAGTTTCACTAGGAAGTAAAGCACACTCGTTGTCCCAAGCTCGCAGAAGGTCCTCATCACTGGAAAACCACATCCCTTTTAGCTTCATTTTCACATGCGGGAACAGTACAAAGTCACGGGGGGCAAGATCTGGACTGTAGGGAGGGTGCTCAAGAAGTTTCAATCCTGTCATGGTCAAATATTCGGTACAGGCTTTGGCGCGGTGAGCTGGAGCATTATCGTGATGGAGGAACCAGGTGTCCATTCTTGACTTTGGCCACAGGTTCTTCATAGATCCAATGACTTTAGGCAGGCACTGTTCAGTATACCACTTAGCTGTGACTTTCTTCTGTATGAAACTGCAGTTTCAATTTCAGTGCGACAGACAGTAACAATAGTTGAGCCCTGAAGATGTCCCATACGAGTGAGTACGAAACGTCGGCAATTATACCAGTGACGCGGTTCCAGCCCGGAAGCCCAGAAGTAATAGTATGGACCACGACTGCGGAAGACGTACCAGATTGACCAAGTTATTGGTTTAAAATAAGTTGATTTGTTGTCTATTGAATTTGCTAACTGTGTAAATTGAAATCAGTCCAAAGAATACACAATGTGACATATTACAATCAGTCCGCAGTTATGAGATATTGAGTATGATTGGAAAATAGTTAAGAACATCTGAAAAGAGGTAGTGGTGCTCAAAAAAAGAACAACTGCTCGTCAAGACTATCGCTGAAGGCTGTTCGCTTTAAGAAATCGAAGATAGCTCTGCTATATCTTGTATTACCATTCACTGATAAGCAACGACGACAATATTTAAACTTTTACTGTTCGCAATGATTCTGATTGTGCGTGTATGTCGTTAGACAGTTAAACGAAGACGTTGCAGAAGAACTATTTTCAATTTTTGTTGCAAGGTCCTCTCAACAAATTGCTGAAATTATGGTATGAAGGGTCATGACAAGACGTATTAGAAAGTTTGTAAATAATCGAGGAGGACAAACACGTTATTAATAAAAAGTCTGAAAAAGTCGTTTGTTTTATTAAAATTTTTATCATTTGTTACTAAATAATTATAAAAACGCAATAATCCTCATTTGCTGTTACAATTTTTGTATGTGGTGTATAGTTTTCTTTAAAGACTTGTTATTCGTTCTGTTTCCACAAACAAAGTGTGGTACTATTTAGTAGACAAAATATAAAAATATAAAATTAAAGAATATAAATTTTTTTCCGATTAGGATGAGTTCGGATGTGTTCAGATATTAGACTACTTTAAATTCGTTTATTTACAGCATGAAAAATCCTTTACTCAAGCAAAATTCACTGTTCATAGGATATGATAAATTAATTCGAAGTATGAGATCGAAATATTCTAAGCGAAATCTTCTACACAGAACGCATTCGACGACGTTTATCCGTTTTAAAATATATTTGAATATATCTGGAACTTATTCAGAATAGTTATGGCGAGCAGTTATTTAAATATCATGGTAAAATACGTTGCTGATGTGAAACGGAATAATTCCTATTTTCCATACTCCTCAGCGAACAGCCAACATGGTTCCGGATTCTCAAATAATGAAAAATTTATAACTTTAGACGACTACGGATATTGAAAAAAATATTTCTTTTATGCTACATATTTTTGTATATATTTTCTAACAATCGTAATGAACTATGAAGAGTAACACTATTTGAATGATAAGAAAGCGATAGGTAGATAATTGTGAATACTTTTACATATACATTAGTTTGCACTTTAAACATCAAAATATTTACAATCATCTTAGTTCTCTTTTTATACTATACTTCCTCATTTTGTTTAATGAAATCAGAAGTTATTAATCCGTAGTAAGGAACGTGTACCTCTTACGCGATCATTAAATCAATATACAATAATATGATGATAATAAGTTCTGCTACCAAGAATATTAGCGATAAAGAAAAAGCGAAAATAACTTGAGAAAAGTTTATTAAAAATTTGATTCATTAAAAAAATATTCATAATGCAAACACATTTAAATAAAATTCAAAATGTCCTCCTTTTAATTTTGCACAAACTTTTAACATTTGTGGCATTCATCGATAAATGTACGTACAATATTAAATCTAAATCGGCAATATGTTTGATTTTGAATTTCTTTAAGCTGCTCAAATTTCTAATTAACAAAACAAATTTTCTCTTCTAAAACGCACCATATTTCATAATCACGAGGACTTAATCCGGACTGGATGATGACCATTCTTAAATCTAATAAATTTCTAACCAACCCTGAGTAGTTTTTGCTTTATGAGCAAGTGTTGAATTCTGCTGTGCTACCCACCGCTCGTTATTAAATATTATTTGTGTTAATGGTTTAATAACGTTATTCTGTTTTTTTTTTCGCGCACTAAAACGTAATTATTTTTCGTTCCAACAAAATAAGCTTATTTGTTTTACATACTTCGCAACTTGTGGTGTCATATAGCCTAATTTAAATTTATAACATTTTCTTATTCAATGCCAAACTTGTCAAATATATCAATATTAATAAATTTACCGATGAAGAAAATTATACTCGTGATACTGTCAACTATATAATAGGAATTAATCAATATCTACTTTCGTGAAGGTAATTTTAATGGAGACTGTGGTTAATTGAATTAATCAAAAAAAGGTAAACAAAACTCCTTTCCACAATAATGTTCCTATTCTGTATACATGTTTTGACAACTAAGTTGTCATCATTAGTAGATAATTAGTCACAGTACCACTCCTGGATTCGCGGTAAAACTCGCACAGAAACAAATTCGCACCAAACATTCATCGGCTAAAAGCCAAACAGGCACTGTAGATTCGTTTCACATAATTTAAAATGTATTCTAATCTTAAAATAAACAACTTATCTTAAAGTACACGCTTTGCTAAACTAAAATTACCAGGCAGATTAATCTTAATGTGTGCCATATATTCTTTATACTGGGTTCCTATCGAACGTGTTGTCTGACCGATGTATTGTTTATTGCAATCTAGATATTTTATTTCGGTTTCTGAGTTAACTTGACTTTGTCTTTCGCATTTCCTAAGAGAAATTTAATAGTTACTGGACCGAAATGTAACTTGACAAGCGCTCTCTTAAAAAACCCTATTTAAATTTTTCGTCTTTAGGTGAAGCGGTAAGCATATAAAATTATTTTGTTACTGCTTCAGTTTAATGGACCAGAGAAAACCAGTTCAGTAAAGCACATGCTAGAAAATAATCATAATACATTTAATCAAAAATATAAATAATCATCGTGAATTAGATAGTAATAAAAGCATGTACATTTCAAAAAACCAAAACACTGATAAGGATCCAATAACATACTCTGGTCCCTTCCTGAAAAAGAAAAACAACAACGTTAAAGAAAAGATTTGCATGTGAAGCGGAGCGTATACTTTAGGATAAGTGGTTTATTTTAAGACTAGAATACATTTTAAATTATACGAATCTACAGTGTGTTTGGCTTTTGCCGGTTAGTTGTCGAAATGTGTATACACAATACGAACATTATTGTGGAAAAGGGTTTTGTTTACTTATTGGATTAACCTCCTTTCCTAATTTATTTATTTTAAATTGGGTTCTTTGAGAAATAAATGTCTTTGGAAATTTATAGAAACTAAATTTTCATATTTTAAATACATTCTTAGTATTGATGGCGTTACACGAAATTTGTTTTAAAATTACTTAATTTGGATTTCATTGTAAAATAAAATGCTCATAAATGATAGGTCTATGAGACTAGTTACAAGCTTCTGTTATAAAAACATAAACAAATATTAAACAAATAATTCCTCACGATATCGTATACGTCACCAGGGTTATTATTACTTTCAGGGTACTGGCTCCATAAATTCCACACGGAAACGACTAAATAACTTAAGTCACCTTTCTAACATCGAGAACAAGCTACGTGCTTTGCGTAAATTATTATTAACCTCCGCTTTCTTATTAGTTAAACACTAGCGTTATTCAAATCAAAGAAATACAATAACGAAGTGAAATTGAATTAAACAATTTTTAAAATAGATTTCACAGCAAAATATTATTAATTAGAGAGTATTTAATATTTGTAAATAAATACCAAGTACTCAATGGCATAAATAATACACTCTCGCTCACGTAATCGTGACAAGTTGAAGATTTACTGGGCAACTTACCAAAAAAAAATACGAATTGATAGGAAATATGCAATACGATAAAGTCTAAATACATATTAAATGTAAATATCAGAAAAGTGCTTCTTAAGAAGTTTTCTTATTTTCAACATCATCGGCAGAAAGAAATAAAGAATTTTTGAACGACCATTGTAGAGTGTTTGTTTACCATTTAGCCTTTAATAATTATATTGCATATCCGCTTTATAAGAACATTTATTCTTCTTGTGGCTATAAAAATGACAAAATAAGACTCTCAGTATACACTGTCACGTTAGAGCCCGTTTTTCCATAGGTCCGCTACACATGCAACTGAAAATCAGGGCTGACGATCAGTCCCGATTGTCGTTCTTGATCAACAATCGCGTGTTTGTTATTTTGACTGCACTTACCTAACCTATGTTTTGAGAAGAGAGTATTTTTTTATTGATTGGTATGAAAATTTCGCCATGAAATAAA